>JAGDQP010000801.1:102746-142268 GCA_022664845.1 Lepisma saccharinum
TCGTTCCAACAAGCTTCTTCGCATAACTGTTCGTTCCAACAAGCTTCCTCGCATAACTGTTCGTTCCAACAAGCTTTCTCGCATAACTGTTCGTTCCAACAAGCTTCTTCGCATAACTGTTCGTTCCAACAAGCTTCCTCGCATAACTGTTCGTTCCAACAAGCTTCCTCGCATAGCTGTTCGTTCCAACAGTTGAATTAGCTTAGTTATAACAACCAAACCATTTACGTTAATTCAACGAGTTTATTTCAAGTTTGTATATTATGTTCATCACAATATCAAGTTTGCCAAGCTGAAAACAAGTGACTGACAACCTTGTTTCAAGTAAACATGCTATTTGGGACAGGGAGAGTAACATTTTCTTTTGGACAATTACGCCTACAGCACTTACTTCGGGTGTAGAATCATATTATAATTTTGTGCTATTGTTAATGGTCAGTAAGATATTCAATTCGTGCTGTGTTAATATATATGAATTTATTAATGTAAGAAGAATATACGCACTTGGCAGATTCTGTATTAAAAGACAGAAGCCTTAAGTTTGATTATGCTAAATTCATATGTATGTGATATTCTTAAGTTTTCCGTAATCGGCTCAACAAAATTTCAGTCTAGGGTAGGTCTTTCTTAAACAAAGTAGGTTATTGGTCTTATTTTTTTATGAGGCAAACATACTGACATCTAGGTTTGAGTTCTTTCCGCGAATTTTTAATGTTAAGCAACTGTATGCTATTTTCTCACGTCATGAGAAAATGAGTGAAATTAAAGGGTGTTTTATTGACTGGAAAATAAGAGCATATTAGTAATAAAATCATAACATTGACGGCACTAGTTTCAAGGTGTTTGAGATTAAATTGAGTAACTAACGTAAGAATGCTGAATGGAAGCCGATACCAATTAATAGATACCACAGTCTATGTCGAAATTTGAAAGTAAGTAGCAGTGAAAAAATAATGTCTGGTGTATTTGTAATATCCTAGATCGTATACTTCCCACATTGCTCTGCTGTAATTTGGGTTTCAAATCAGAAGGATATAGTAATGTTCTGTAATAAACTGTATTCCAGATTTCACATTTGAACACTTATGGAATGGATACGTGGAATATTTAAGTATTTTTTTTTAAAAATACGGACCTTCAGCAACGTAAATATGCGATAATTATTAGCAATTTAATTGAAACTTGCATTACGAAATTTATAACCTAATGGGTGGTGCCACCCCTTGTTTTTTACACATGTGAAGGGGGGGGGGGGGGAGTAGGATATTACATTTTATGAAATGCGAATGCTTCAGATCGAGAGATCCTACAGTATTTTATAAATAGAAATCACCAATCTGACTTTTAATTTATTGGTTAATTAATAAAATTAGAGACTAGGAAAAATAGTCCTCTGAATTAACATTTATTTTCCCATAAGCGAGATTTACTTTATGGGAGTTAAAATTTAGTTTTGGCAAAATTATTTTAACAGAGTTACAACTTCAGTTTTTTGTGAGCAAGTGTGCACAATTTGAAGCACATAGCTTTAAAATGTTTGGTTTTAGAAGTCTGTTGCTCAGTTATGCGAATTAATCAGCAGTCTGTATACGTATTAAAATATTCCCTACCCGCGGTCGATCATTCTGACCTAATTTTTCCCATGTTTTTTTTTTTTTCAATGTCAGAATCGTACCTTAAGCAAGACTCTGGCTCATATATTGCCCATCCCTTGCCTTCGCATATCGCGACCTAATCCAGAGATATCAAAAGGCCATAAATAAATTGAAAATTAAAATATTTCCTTTCGGTGTGTTTTCTGTATAATAGAACAGAATATAAATTTATTCGTCTGTGTAATACATACAGGTGATCTGCGATACATAAGACACGTCAGCGCTTTTATACATGAGAAAGGATATCATTATTTTTTGTTTTAAATGTGTACAATTAACATCACTATAAATTATTGACTATAAATAAATACACTACAAATTTTTCACGCGTTTTCTTGTGAAAATCTTCCGCAAAAAGTTCCGTATTAGTGAACATTGTTTTAACTTTTTTTTTTCTGAAACATGCATAGGTAATCCAAACAATAAAATAGAATGTCACATAAATATGTTGAAGATTGTATTGAATATTTTGGAGCGTTTCGAAAATTCTTATGACCATTATCAGATCAACGGAAATCTTTCAGGATTATCTTCAGTTCCTTATCTTCTTCCTCTTCTTTTTTTGAAGGGAAATACCCAAGATTCTTGAACTTTTAACTTAATTTCACGGAGATGCTCCATTGTAGTCACTTCACAGCCTTTCTACCCTTTCTTCATATTTGGTGTGATCTAACCTAATCCAACGTCAGTTAACGAAACGTAGCATATTGAAACCGATACCAAAACATTAAACAAGTATGAATGTACCTTTGAAAAAAAAAAGTTGGAGTACAAGGTCGTAAAACTGTTACAGTTGAGCAGCCCCGATTTCACTGCTGGCATTGGCATTTTTTTAAAAAAAAAATCGTGTTTGTTTTCTTTTGATATTCTGAAATGGAAATACTGTAGATTTTGTTGTTCGATCTTGTGTATTTAATACAGTTAGAACAACAATACACATTATTGTGGTTATAAACGAATCTGATATGATTTACTACAATTGTTTATTGCATACTTTCCTGTATAATAAATAAGTTCATAGTTTCTCTTTATACTACAACTATTATCGTGATCTCATTTATTACTATTATTACTTAGACGGGTTACCACGTAGGTGGAAAAAGACGGAGAGAAAGAAGAAGAATCATTTCGAAGGTTCAGAAAATATTGGTTCTTTTAAGAGAAAAGAAATACTACATATATATATATATATATATATAGGGTGCGGCAGTGAATCGGGCGATTTTTTAGGAAACGTTATTGTGAGGCAATGGTGAAGGTTATTTGGGTGCAACAAATTGGAATACAAAGTAGACATGAAAGCATTTACGTACAGTATCTGTGAATATAAGTCACCAAACAGAAAGCAGTGTTGCACAAAGGAAAGCAAAAAGTGTTGCACCAAAGAGTTATTGTCCAAAAATAACATCTTGTAGGTGACCGATATTCCGCTAGACACACTCAGTAAGTCTCTTGGTAAGGTCACCTATTACTCTTTGTAGCGCATCTAGAGGAATTCCTGCAACTTCTTCCTGAATGCGACATTTCAGTTCTGAAATCGTCTGAGGTGCAGGAACTTTGATGACTTGGGATTTCAGGTAGGCCTAAAGAAAAAATCATTTGCCGAAAAATCGGGTAATCTGGCAGGGCATGAGATGTTCCCAAATCTCGAGATAACACGGTTTGGAAAGAGGTTCTGCAAAACCGCCCTGGAAGCACGTGTGGTGTGGCAGGTAGCCCTATCTTGTTGGAAAAACCTTTCGTCTTTGACTGGCAGACGGGCAAGCGCTGGAGCAAGGAAGTTTTCCAACGTGTGGACGTAACGTGGTCCCGTAACACTGGAACTAAGTGTCTCCAGGGGTGCTTCGTGGTGCCATCTGTTGGCATAGTGTCGAATTACATGCCCCAGCCGATGTGTACAGAGACAGATAAACAGTGACATACATACACTAGGAAACTCTATCTTTGAAAAAAAAAAAAAATATTGTGATAATTTTCCTTTCTGGTGCAACACTGTTTGCTTTACTTTGTGCAACACTGCTTTCTGTTTGATGACTTACATTCACAGATACTTAAATGCTTTCATGCATATTTTGTATTCCCATTTGTTATACCCAAATAACTTTCACCATTGCTTCACAATAACTTTTGTAAAATCACCCGATTCACTGCCACACCCTGTATAATATATTATTATACATACCATTTTTTAAAAAATGGATACAGTGAATTCAAACAACTGAAGTAAAGGAACGATTTAAAAAATCGTTAATAAATATTGCTATCCTTTCTTGAAATATGTATGTTTGTTATACTGCGAGGAAATGAAATGAAATGAGTGAGATAGTGAATGAGAATGGCCAGGAAGTGAGCTAATGAGGGATTTTGTTGAACACTGTTCTTGGAACTAATTATCTTGAAGTCTATGTATGAGTAAATCTAACTGCTTATAACAATGAAGTAAATTGAAGTTATATTTGAATGCCTTATTGCAGAAAGAGACCTGAGTCACTTTTGAGCAATTCTGAGAAAAATAAGAAAAATTGTATAAATTTTATAGTGTAACAAAGAAATGTACCGTTGTTGGCTCAAATAGTCAGCATAGTGAATAGTTAATTTTGCAACCCTCAATGCCCCTCCCCCCCTGCAGTGTTCTGCGAGAGACAAAGGAGATGAAAAAGTTGTGACTTAGGAACCTTTCTGCAATAAAAGTGGAAACGGCTAGAAATAAGACGAGAAATATCCTACAAATGTCCGTTGTCGTGGCTTTGCCACATAAACTAAATTAGATTAGGTCATATATGGCACAGAAAATTATAGATTCATCAATGAATGACAGTGTACTGCACTTTCTGGACCTTTATTGTCGGTGTTCGAAGTACAACAATGTATGAGCTTATACTTTGATGTGTTATTCTATATCCGAGCCTGTCTCATTGTTGCCTGTAGTGGCCCACTGTAGAATATCTTCATAAAATCCTTTGACGTCGTCTGGTACATAGGACAAGGCAGTTCGTATGTCCTTCAATTTAGTGAGCTTAATCGGCTTCCGTGCAACTGGGAACGTACGTGGAAGTAGGGAGTATAATTCTTGCACGTTTGGACAGAAAGAAGTTGTGAGAGGTCAAACCTTTGATGAATTCGAAACACACTTCTGTTTAAACACAGTATTCAAAGTAATGATACTTGGAAACCTAAAAATATTACTAATCCTTGTAGGAATATATGGTAGTTTTCCCAGATTTTTGTTTGTTTGTTTGTTTTTTGTAGACGTGAGGCCACCACGTTGCGAAATCAATAAGTGTGGTTTCAATAAGTTTCACAGCCCCGAGCCAAGTTTATTTTCCACATAGTTGTTTCTCTTTCTTTGTGGACAGAAACCAGTGTCCGTCGCTACAGAGTAGATACGTCTATTGCAGAAAAGTATCCGAGTACCTTTCTGCACTAAGGTACAATTTTCAATATTCATTTTCTTGACTCTGTAACTGATATCCTGTCTGCATTAAAATATGTGTCTGTAACTAGGGAAGTCAAAAATATTATTATCTCCGATACCTGAAAAACGTGACTCAGGTCCCTTTCTGCAATAAACCATTGATTTAATTTCGATCTGTCTGTTTGAAAGTAATGAGTATGAGCAAATATAGGCATATTTTTATCTCGTGAGTAGATCTTCATGACACACATTTGTCATTACGTCAAATTTAAACGCAGGAGACTAATAAGAATTGATAGCAGTGGCGAAATTTACGCAAGTATTCAACGCTTTATGGAAAGATGCTCTAAAGAGTATTGAAAACAAAATACGCTATTATAAAATGGTTATCGATATGAATTGTACATACCCAGTAAGATGGTTTCCTTGTTATTCAAGAACAACACTTTGAATTGAGGGATTCAAAGCAAAAAGGACACATGCCACATTCCAATGACACTTTTTTTTTCGATCTAGGGTCTCCTCCCGCAATGACTGTGCTTGTGGTATGTGCCCTTTTTACACTAAAATGAATACCACAGGCACAGTAATTGCGGGAGGAGATGGCAAAAAAATCTGTCTAAAGTAAAGTCAGTTTTCATTTGGATGTGGCATGTGCCTTTTTTTTTTTTTTTTTTTTGCACTGAGCCCTGAATTTTATTTGAGAGTGTATTATGGGTATTAAAGAGTTCAACGGAAGAAAATGATGTTATCACTGTCCTCACTGTCCAACTCTCCTGACTTTTATTACCTTTCCAAAATTATCTTTATGAAACTTTGTGAAAGGGAGTTTTCTTAATATCACACCTATTGTATTTTCTTGTATCTATTGCATTTGCCTCTGTTCAGTTACAGTTTTTCTGCTTTTGTTATTTGTTTTTATTTTAATTTGCTGTTTTTCTATCGGTATGTTACTTCCTGGTGTAAAATGGTTACCATACATGCTTTATCTAGAATATGTACTTAAAATAAATATATTCAGGGACTTAATGTACCTCAGAGGTAAACTGCACTGTGTCACTTTCTTGCCAAACTCGACTTCAGTACATAATTTTGCACATTTGAGTTGTCCTTGGTATCTATGCTCTTTCTGGAGGTATACACATCTGTCATTGTTCGTTTTGCAGATGAATTGGCAATTTATAACACAAGAGTATGTCCCAAAAACTGTGAAAGAGCGTGCTCAAATCAAGTCTGTGAACTGAGCTCCAGTTTTGCGGGAAGTGGCATAAGATATTGTCTAGTTCCGAGTTCTGTAGTCGCGAGGGAGGAGTCGTAGCGTGATCATGGGTGGGAAGGTCCTTTTAATAGCCAATGTGAGGTAGGTAGTAAAAGCGCGAGTTCGTACTGATTCATTTCCCACTTCACCCCGCGCGTTAGCCAAGACACCTCTCAGGGGTCTACAGAGCTCGGAATTACACAATACTTTCACTCCGAGATACAGAATTGTTTTAAACACCAGATTTTATATCATTATATTTTGGACAATTTAAATATTTTTACGTCGTCAAAAGTTCGGTTCTTATTCATTATAAATATTTTTTTTTCTTTGCTGAAGAAAATAGAGAATAGAGGAAAACTGAAAGAATTGGGAAACTCAGTTCACACAGGTCACGTCAGCACCGTCTAGCGGAAACAACAAGAAGCTATATCATTGCATTTTCAGTCAGAGATTCTTAAAAAAACGTGACATGGTACTCAAGCAGATCAAAGCAACGAAAACTTCTTTCACACCCTGCGTGTCTTTATTCCGACAATTTCTTATTAAGCTCTGGAGCAATTAAGATGTTACTGGTTTTACTACTAAGCATTTCTGGCAGGTACATATATTGTAGATTTTACTTTTGAAAATAAACTAAGAGAACCTTTTTTTTTTCCTTTTCGTTAAGAAAAAAAAAGATTCACAAAGTAATAAACCTTGCTAAGAATTCAGTTGGAACGAGTTTGTGGAGACATCTTGTATCAAACATATAATCTCATTTGACAGTAAGCACGTCTCATCTAAGTACGAATAAAAGGCTAGTACGAAAGACTATTTGTGAACAGAGTACAGTGTGAAGGAGAAAGAGAGAGAGAGAGAGAGAGAGAGAGAGAGAGAGAAGAATTACAGTGCAAATAGAATTATAACTAACTTAATACACCATAAAAGAAGATATATATATTTCAAATAAAAATTAAGAAAGTGTATATACTTATGTAGAATAAATTATATATTTTTTTCTCTTTGAATAACAGCAAGTAAAAAAAATATTTTTTTTTTTATCTTACAAGTAGGTCTCTACAAAAAGCATGCCAGAAATAAATAAGAAAATACAGTAAACCCTCGTTAACACGAATTCCAAGGGACTGAAAAATCAGGAGTTCGTGTTAAAAAAATTCGTGTTAACCGGGGATCCAAATTTTATTATTCGAATACATTTTCTCCATACATACGCACTACAGTATACAGACTATACATACCACTACAGTATATTATGTATGTCATAGAAAACACTAGAGATGGTATCGAGACGAGACTGGTTAGTCTCGGTCTCGTCTCGATTTCGAAAAGCACGTCTCGGTTCCAAATTCGAGACGAGACCAAGACTATTCTCCGTCTTGATACCATCCACAGAATGGTATCGAGACTGAGACAGTTTCGGTCTCGTCTCGATTTCGAAAAGCACGGCTCGGTCTCAAATTCGAGACGAGATCGAGATCGAGACTAGTTTCGGTCTCGGTACCATCCTCTCAAAAGTTAAAACACTACAGTAAGTTTATTATCCTATCTTCGAAGATTAAAAAAAAAGTTTACATTGCTACTACGTCCATCAATCCTCTTTATAACATCAGTTTGCAACAACACCGAAAATTCACTTGAGGATAAAAGGTTTTACATTTCAATAATACTGTAACCAGGGTGCAAATTACGGGGGAAGGGGTACATTCAACGGACCAGCTGCTACATAGTTGCTCAGCAGCTCTTTACAATTTCATCTTCGAATGGCACTGAACGCAAAGTGCTAACATGTAGCGTAGCTATTGCCATGTTTTCCAGCCTGCAGTAGCCGTAGTGCACTTTGCGCTCAGTTACATTCGAAGGCAAAATTAAAAAGAGCTACAGAGCAGCTAAATAGCAGTTCAGGGCATCGTATGCTCCCATTCTCGGGTAATTCAAACCCTGACTATAACTGTATTGCAGCTTGAAAAAATGTACTCACTGATCATTTTCTTGTGAAAAATTCCTGGATATTCCGCTGTCGCAGACGGGAACGAAAATGTCTGGTAACCTCACGGCCAAATGTACTCATGGCTTCCGTAAAATTCGCGGTCACTTCGGATGTTGCAGCAAAACGTTCTAAAGTTTCCAAGGCGTGTAACACATCCTGGCGGGTAGGAGGAATGATATTGTCTTCCTCACTTTCTTCTGATGATATTTCTTGCACCTCAGACACAACTGCTTGTACACCAGACTCCACTGGAGCACACACGGCAACATCATCGTCTGCACTAACAAACTCTTCAAAACTAACTCCAGGGTTCGCAACATCTTGTAGAGTATTCCATTCGTCATTTAAAGTACTGTCGTTGTCACCCTCTAAATCGTCAACAGGATTAGCGTCTGTATGTCTCCAGGCTCTTGTAAGACAGTTCTATATGTTTTGCGATGACACGGATTCCCAAGATGCGGCGATAGCTTTCACTGCATCAAGCACACTCCAAGTTGGCGTTTCCATATCCTTTTCAGCAGCGCGAATTGCAGCTCTCACAAGTCGCTTTCGATAGGACCTCTTCATAAGGGCAATGATGCCTTGATCCAAAGGCTGAAGACGACTCGTTGCATTTGGGGGGAAGAAGTGAACCTTGACATTGGTTAAGTTAAGATCATGTATGTTATGAGTTGTACATCTATCTAATGTCAGAAGAACATGCCTATTCTGAGCCACCATTCGATTGTTGAAACAAAGAAGTCACTTACGAAATGATGAGCTGTCAATCCAAGCTTTCTTATGGTGAGAATACATGCAAGGTAAAGAATCAACGTTTATGTTCTTAAAACAACGTGGTTTCTCGGAGTTAACGATCACCCAAGGACGGTGTTTGTCACTGGCGTCTGCATTACATACAAGGACAACAGTCAAACGTTGTTTACTGCGCCCTCCACCATGGCACTTGTCACCTTTTATTCCAAGGGTACGACTTGGAAAAAGATTGTAGAAATGTCCGGTTTCGTCCATATTGTACACATCACACGAGGCATACTTTTCTCTCACTTGATCAAATTCACGCAACCTGTTATTTGCTCCTTCTTCATCAACTTTATTTGCTTCACCGCAAATCACTAATGATGAAACTGAGTGTCTCTTTTGGAACCGGTAAAGCCAACCGGCGGAACAACTGAAATCGAGAATGTCTAAGCTTTTTGCAATTTCGTTTGCTTTTGACTGAATTATAGGTCCACTTAAAGGCACATTGGAAGCGCGCATATGATTGAACCATTCTAGAAGTAAAGTTTCGACATCTTCATACTTAGCACTGCGAAATCGCTTAGATTTGTTCCCGGAACCCGATGCAGCAGCATTAAGAATCTTCTCACGATCCTTAAGTATTGTGGATAGGGTAGATTTGGGAAGTCCATACTTTTCAGCAATTGCACTTTTCTTCAACACATCACGGTCTACTTCCTCTAGGATTTTTAGTTTTGTTTGCAGATCTATACTTGTCTGCTTCCTCTTGGCCATAACTTCTCTCGCACTTTTAAAGAATAGAAAAGCACATCTAAACACAGAACTGCACTTGTTACCGTATTCGCTCGAAAAGTGTCCGCACCCTAACTTCAGAGGTGAAATTTACGGGAAAAAATAGCGCCAATACTGCCCACTCCCGAAAGGTCAAGTGGTGGAAACAGCGAGCATAAGCGCCCTCCGCAAATGGAATTTCCACGCAGAAAATCCAGGTCAAGTTATAAAATTGTTATAACAATTGTTACAGCAATTGTTGTTAAAATTGTTATAAAATAAACACAACGCCTGCATGTTCAGCGCTTGACGGGGGACAGAATCAACACCTCATAAGAGAGGAAAGATACCCGTTTCTGGTTTTTCACTTATTTACAAGGAAATTTTCGTCTGTATAAATACTGTATGACAAAAACTGATCTGGAGTGAAATCTAAAATAAGAAAAATGATCTGGAAGAAAACAAAGGATTGAAAGTTCGTGTTAAATAAAAACATTTACTGACTCAAGGGACTAAAAATTAGTTCGTAATTCGTGCTAACCGAAATTCGTGTTAACCGATAAAACTTCCTATAAGATAACGTACAGCGATGCCGGGACCGAAATTTTGTTCGTCCTAACCGAGTGTTCGGCTTAAGCGAGTTCGTGTTAACGAGGGTTTACTGTATATATATTCTGTTTCTTTCTTATGTTTGGGATTTCTATAACTAGTTTGTTTAGTTATTAAGAAAGAAATAATAACATAATTTCATGTATATACAGGGTACCTATAAAGTTTGTACCAATCTGTGTATCTCTCCAACGAATGGACATGCTACTGAAACACGTATTCAATTATTTTGAGAGCCTAAAAACAATACCACCCCCGCGCGAGCGGGGTAGGTGGGGCAATTAAAAAGCTTTAAATTGGAATGGGTGTCGAACAATTTTCGTTTCAAAGGTCTTGATGAAAATAAAATTTTGGATCAATTCCAGGATCGATATGTTGCCCCTATTCAAAATGATAGGGTCAGACTAAGATCGAAAACGACTATTTTGTGCCTATATTTTGCTCAGGCTGTAACTAGTTATGTGTTATCGTTTTCGGAGGTATAAGCATGGAGATAGACATAATGGACGCCGGACGATGTGTCGTGTATGAAATTATTTTAATGTTTTATCGACTAATATGCAATATATCTGGCATGAACGGGGGAGGAAGGATCTACTCTACTGGTCCTTGTGTTCTGCTGTTATGGTCGAGGACTTCAAATTGGCACTCGGTAGGCATGCAGGTTTGAGTTCTGTACCATATTTCCCAAAGTGTCCCTCAGCGTCATTAGACGAATGTCTGTATGATACGTAGACAATGACACTAGGCGCTTTATTTCTCCACCCATTTTTCGGAAAAAAATAATTGCAGAGAGATGTCACCCTTCACACAAGGGACGGGCTGAGGCCATAGAGAACCACAAACCAAAATAATTATTGTTGAACGGCGCTTCCACCATTGGTGTTAGCGAGAAATCCACACACAGTCAATAAGGTTCAGGGCTGTAAGATAGCTGCGAAGTAAGAATCCGTGTAATTCCCGCCGTGGCGTCTTATCGTGTCAATACGTTGCACCTGTGTTTATCTTGTGACTGAATATGATTGGTTACTTTATATTTGTATGTAATATTTGATTGGAAGAAATATTCCTGGAAAATGAACTTCTAATGAGTGTGAAGTGGACCGATAAATCAAATGACCAACCGCTAAAAAAAAAAAAGAAGTAAATCTTGCTTAATGAATTACGTCGGGTTTTACCTGTACACGTATAGGATTAAAGAAGAAAGGAATGCACAGGGATTCTACCAGCTTCCCGAATGGGGTGTGTGGGTGTAACCGCTTCCGAATTGGGAGTGACCGCTCGAAATCTTCGAGCACAGCCCGAACTTGAAGTTTTATTGTTAAAAATCAATATAAACTTTGCAATCCTTCCAAACTGAAAATATTGGTAATATCCGTGAATGTAAATTACATTGTTGTTTTTTTTTTAATTTAATTTTTTGATGTGATCTAAGGATACGGTGACCATATTTTCTCCGTCAAAATTCGGGACTCGGTGAGTATTGACCGAAGAGAAATTGTTTATTCAGACCATAAATTTAGTTCCGTTACCTCAGCTTTGAAAATTAATACTGAAAAAAGAAATGATACCAACCGTCGTAACTAAAATCAGTAGGAACTTGATCACTGACAAATGAATTCATAATGCATTTTACGTCAAGTTCTATGCCTGAATAATTGGTATGGATAGGTGCTAGCTTTAAAATTATTTCACCAAAAGGATTTAAATTTCAATAAATCAATTGTTGCAAACACTAAACACCGAAACCATTTTATTTTTCATAATTTTCACTTTTTTTTTTTTTTAGTATCGGGTTTAAATTAAACAGGAGGTGTTTTTTTTTCCGCAGCTTTGAAGGTAGCTTCAATATTGTGTAGGAATTACAACCACTACAACGAAACAAATATAAAATTTACTTCAAAATTCCCTATCAAATTAAATTATATTGCCCTAGTTTTATGAAATTCGGGACTTTTAATGTACCCTATTTTTCGGGACACAACCCTAAAATTCGGGACTGTCCCGGAAAATTCGGGACGTATGGTCACCGTATCTAAGGATGAAACAGTATGGACAAAATGTAGGTTTATAATACATAAATATTATTGATGAATGTTCGCTGACTATAATGGCTGAATTTTTATTTTATTTGCAGGACATGAAGTGGACTCTGTCTTCAGTGAATGAAAAATAGCTTTTTAAGGCTTTATACCATGAAGTACCCAAAATCCAGTGTAATGGAATACACTCATAGAAATTTCATTCTGAAGCAGAATATTGTGTAGAAGGTAGTAATTGTCGAAAGCTATATGAACTAAACTCCACATCATCAGATTCACAATATACAGGGTGTCCGATGAGGAAGTGCAAATATTTTGGGAGGTAATAGGGGATGCCATTCTAAGCAAAAATTATATGTGAACATATGGCCTATTCCTCCTGGTTTGCGAGATAGGGGGGAAGTTACGTTTCCTACCCATGAAACCTGCTGCGTTCCGGTTAAGTGCGTATAGCACACTCTGTAGGTGGTGTAAAGACGCAAATTTTAATCCAGCCGAAAGGGAATGAAGTAAGCTTTACGACGGTGCACAGATTATTGGAAGTAAGACCAAAAGAGGGAAGTAACAGAGGGAAAAATTAAAATTTCCCTAAAACATTCCCTTTTTTGAACAATTATCGCCTGTTATGGGGTGGAAACACTGTCACTAGGGCAACCAATACAACTGAGTGGATACCACATTCTATGCCGAGGAAGGTGGTAAAGATTGACGTTGTTGGCATGTACAGAAGTGAAGAAAAACGTCATCATGTAACTCTACTGTAATTGCAAGAATAATTAATCTACAAGAACAGTGTCATGCACATATCATTACAGATACATACGACCATGAAAATACAGAAAACAATGGAAATTAATCGTCCTGACATTAGTTGCCCTAGTGCACCGTCGAAAAGCTTACTTTGAAACGAACAGTTTTTGGAAATCCTGACTGGAGTCGCACAAAAACTGAAACGTCCCCAACCTATGATCCCAAAAGAGGATCACACAGACAAGTAGGGTCGCCAGGAGCCTAGAGTACCCAAGTAACGCATCTAACCTAACCTTTAGCTCCAAACATTTTCTACACCCCAGACGAGCGGCGCAGAAATGCCTTCCAGATTTAAGAATATCTGGGAAAGAGGATTCCAGATCCTTGTGATAGCTGTAAAAAAATTAATTTAGATCGAGGGAGGAAATACCGGTAAGGCAACACCTCCAATCGTTTAATTAGATCGTCAGTTCATACTCCGGAGTACCAGCTGGTTCAGATTAGCGACAGATTAAGAAAGAAAACTCAAATCTTTACTTGGGAAATAATCTCAAACGATGATACGCATAACGACTCATATGTGACTCATACTGTGTCTTTACTCACTTCGAAGTCTACAGGGTGGAAAAAGACCATGTCTTACCTTTACAGTCTGGAATCGCAATTCCTGAAATAAAAACGAACGAACACAAACGAATGACGGTCGCAACTCAATCCAAACGTAGTGTCATAACGCACAAATGCAAATAATATTTATTCACACAAATCACATGCTGGAGTCACTTCATATTTCAACGCAGAAATAACCAAAAATTCCTTTCCCAAGTTATCACTTATCAGCTGGCGAAAGAATCCTACCACTGGTCTACGGATTTATGAACCGATCTAATCTAATTAAAACGTATCACTCAAAACGATAGGTTTACCGAAACACAGAAATAATTTGTATCAATTGCTGTCAACTTCTCGTAACGATTAGTAGCTAAATTCCAATGAATATCAAGTCAAACATTAAATAACTCACTGCACATCACAAATATTACTATACACTGTATGAGGATTACCAACTAATGCCTTAGATCGTACCTGGTTAACTGAGAGGTTTCTACACTACGTTCACTGAACATAAACTCAAGATTGTTCGAAGAAATATAAAAAATTCAGAATTTCAATTTATTACTTTGAATTTACATATTGCACGTTTTCGGATATGATAGTTTCATCAGAATCTGAACAGAATTACTGTTGAGTTGAAGGAACAAACAAATTTGAATGATCTATCTGGTATACATTGAATTAATTAAGCAGAACTGAAAGTTACGTAGTCACATATAAATGTCCATAATTTCTATAATAATTAATACATTTTGTTGATCTTTTCACAAATTATGCCCCAAACATTGTTATTTAATTTAGACAAGTTTTGTTACAGTATTACTTACACGAAAGAAGTTCTAGTCCAAAATACTTCGTAAAGAAAGAATCAATTTATCACTATTGTGTGACGTCATTACAGATGATTACTACATTATACAAAAGAAGTTCTGAATAACTCTTGAAAATGCAAAATAATATTATAAAATATGACTTTTTCATCGGAGAATAGTGGTTGGAGTTGAAACCAAGATTATCGAACCATGTCGAATAATATTAAATTTACTGTTAACATCAAAACGGTACGCAAAGATAGTCGAACAGACATGTTGCTAATTTGATTAAGTAATGAAAATATGCGGTAGCTGTCAAACATGGCTAACCGGGAATTTCGAATAGATTTGGAAAACTGGAGACGTAAAATTGGCATATGATTATTAAAATCTAACGAACCGATACTTGTAATGTAAGAATTCGGTTAATAGCGGCCCCATACTGAAATTTAGAACATATTGTACATTTCGATAAATAATCTCAAAACAAAATATAAATTTAATAAGGTGAAAATTCCGAAATAATGTCGCTGAAAAGTCCTGATAGCACTTATATTGGTTTTAATTCTTCTTGACTAAGATTTAATATAATTTTCCGGAACGGACGAAATCAGTCGAAATATTATCAGAATGTATATTAAATTCGGTGTTTATATCTACCTCTCGCAGACAGGGCTTAGGAAGTACAGATGACGGAAAGCCCATACGTCCATTCGTCTCGTCATTAAAATTGGAACTGAACTAACTTGGCGTGGGAGAGCAGTTCTCCCAGCAAACGGAGAAGAAGGCTGATTTACACCAATCAGCAAAAAACAAGTCATGAAGCATTGACTAGGGTCCAATCAAAAACAAGCGTTAGATCCAAGTCATTGCTGCGTGACTAACGTAAACCTGGATGGATAACGATTAAAAATCCAAAGCAGAAATCCAAACGAAACACGCTCAAAGAGTCTAAAACCAACCAAAGAGAATGAGCTAAAGAGAACACACAGAAAGGAAACAAAACGAAGACTAAGAAAATAAAAGGGGAGAAAATAAATATAAAAATGGAACAGCAACTAGGCTGTTACAACTTCATTCCCTTTCGAGTTGGTTATGATTTATGTCTCTACACCACCTACAGGGTGTGCTATATGCACTTAACCGGAACGCAGCAGGTTTCATGGGCAGAAAAGGTACCAGGGGAATGGGCCATATGTTCAGATGTACTTTTTTGCTTAGAATGACATCCCCTATCACCTCCCAAAATATTTGCACTTCCTCACCGGACACCCTGTATAATAAATTGGGAGAAGCATTGACACGTTAAGACAACAGCTCGCCAACTAGCACAGAATAATGATCTACCGCTTTTTACTTTTCCTTTGCAGAAATTTCTCTCGATATATGCAAATTTTAATATTAGAGAAGACTAAATATTCTTGTTTGTTTAATCATGAAATTAAGATGGCCTTTTATCGTAAGAAAATAACTTGGGAATCGTTGAAAACATTTCCAAACGAATATACGCATAACAACTTTAGATTACTTAGGAATTCTACTAAAAACCTTTTACGAACTAAATATAACGAGTACATACAAGGTATAAATAACATTCGCAGCAACTCTAAATGGTTCTGGTTACCGATTACGGTAATCAGAAAACCAGCAGTATACAGGTTCCAATGGAAATGACACAATAATTTAACTGCTGCTGGATCTGATAGAATGTATTTATTCGCTGAGTTTTTCCATGCTAACAGTTATCCAACAGATCAATACTACTGTCCTTCCTGATGTTAGAATGTGTCCTTCACAACCATTAGTACAAATACGTGTACATCTGACGTTTACAACTTGCCTCCGGTTATGATTCTATTCCAGGAGTTTTCCTAAAGACAGCTACTTCTTTAGCTTATCCTAAATATCCGTTTCTTCTGAATAGGTGCTTTTTAGAAGTTTACTTCCGCTCTATATGGAAGAAGGCCAACATCATACCCACTTCAAAGACAGGCAACAGAAATTTGGTCGCTAAGTACAGGCCCATATCCCTTTTGCCTGTCTTGTCCATCATGTTCTGTGAAAATATTGTTTCACTTTACCGTACATCCATCCTGCTCAGTATGGATTTCTTTCTGGCAGCTTCTGCCTCACTAATCTATCTATTCTCCATTCACACGCCATTAGTTGCCTGTCTAATAATACATAACTTGATGTCATATACTTTGATCTCATAAAGGCTTTTGATTCGATTAGTCATGCTCATATGTTACATAAACTGTCTCTCACAGGTTTAACATTCACGGTCAATTCTTATCCTTAATTAAAGATAAACTAGCTGACCGCCAGCAACGTGTTGTTCTGTCTGGCTCTGCTTCTCAGTGGTGTACTATAAATCTGGAGTACCACAGGGTTCCGTCCTCGGACTCTTATTTTTTTGTTCTGTTTATGGACGACCTTATGGACCACTACACTGAATCTTCAAGCAACATTCTTATGTATGCCGATAACTGTAAACTTTTTAGAGAAATTAAAACTCTTGATGATATAACGCAACTGCAGTCAGATATTATAAGTTTTTTTTCTTCAGGGTGCGATAAATGGCAGCTCAAAATTAACACTGATAAATATACTGCCCTCACAATTAGTCTTAAGAAACCCCCTATTCAAAGTTTGTATCATCTTAACGCAACCCCTCTTACCAAAATTTCATCAGATAAATATGTCGGTGTTTGATCGACTCAAAGCTGACTGAAGATCATGGTACAATGTCTACTAAATAGCCATGAAACTTCTATATTTACTTTATAAATTCGTTGATTTGAAGGATCCTACCGCACTTAGTTTATTTTACAAAAGTTTCGTATTTCCGCACCTTGAATATTACTCTTCTATCTGGACTATGGCGTCTTCCACAGTGCTGTCCAAGGTAAACCGAGTTTTGAACTTCTTCTTGGCTATCGTTCGCTTTCGTGTCCCATCCACATGCAATTTCAGAAAACAACAACTCTTAGAAGTCCATGTTAAAACTCCTTTAGCACTTACATATTTGCATGACTTCAAATACCTGTATAAACTATTTAATGGACATTCCAGATCTGGCGATATTCTTCGCGAGTCGTTTTTTCGAGTTCCTGTAAGATCCCCTCGCAGTAATGACCTGTTTGCTTTGCCAACACCCAGGCTTCATATTGTACAGGGTTCCCTAATTTACAGGTTGTCGTCTCAGTATAACCGAGATTCAAGCCATCTTAAGTTTCCTCTACCATATAACCATTATATGAAAAACCTGGTATCGAGATCTGATTTAAGTTGAGGTAATGGTTTTGTTTTTCTGTATGTCTCGATATTATTCTTTTTGTTAATGTACGTATTTGTTCATTTTTTATCTTATTTTGTATTGATTGTTTACCTTTGTTGTTTGACAACTCAGCGTAAAATGGTCATTAGTGCTATATCTGGGTTCTTGTTAATAAATATATATAAATAAATGAACAACATATTTATGTAAAACTTCTTACCTACAAGCAGTAACTCAAATCAGTTGCTAACAAAGAAACAAACTCTTGGTTCAAAACCTGTAGAGATTCACTCAGTAGCTTCTCGATCGAAGTGGATGTTGCAATCATTCAGCACGTGACTTGTAGGTGAAGTCTGGCCGGGAACTTTAGCGCGGCATCTATAGTCAACATGTTTTATCGTACATCTACGAAATGCAATAATGTGCTAAGACCAGATATACCAATATATGAGTTTATACTGATTGGGAGAGGAAACGCATTCATGTTCCTTTTCGAAGTATTCATGGCTGGGAGAACAAACTTGTAGTTTTTTTTTTGAAAAAGGATATAAAGAATTCTTTCTATGTATAGCATAATTTGAGACAAATTTGTATATTGGTGTTTTATATACTGGGTTATCAACACTGTCAGGAAGGAAGAAGAAAATAGGTTGATGGTATAGAGAGAGAGAGAGAGAGAGAGAGAGAGAGGTCAATATGGAAACGGTTTCCTGGGTAACAATTGGATCGAAATTTTATTGAGTTTTTTTCCTCAGGCATTGAAAATTCCTCGTCAACTAACAGACAGGCATTTTGCACCCGAGAAACCACTCTTACTAACTATTTTGAATCCACGTTCATCGTCTTATATAATAATACTCTTATCCAATAATTCTGCAAACCGAAATGATTTTTATCTTCTTTTTTGCTAAAACAAAAACAAAAAAAGATATAATTTATCATTGTAATGATTGGAAAAGACACAAAAAGTGAAAAAAAAATAGCAAAGAAGAAAAGGACTAGAAAAAACGATAAGAGGACAGAGAGAGAGAGAGAGAGAGAGAACCGATGATGGTGATGAGGTCGGTTGAAGCAAAATTGAGAGAAGGATTATTTATGTGAGAGGCCTCGCCGCCAGACAGATAAAATCCTATTAAATTGGAGCAAATCCGAAAGCGATACGGTAAATGATTTCCCTCCTGATTGCTTCATGAAGCTCAAACCGCGAGCGGAGGGAGAGGGGGAGCGGAGTGATAGAAACAGTATTAAGGCTTCTTGTTAATACATTCTCGCTCTGTCTCTCTCTATCTCTCTCTCTCTTTTTGTATGTATCTCAGTGAGAGAGGAATGAGCCATAACTCTGTCAGAGAGCATATTAAAATCAACTTTCAGGACATCAAGTTAGAAGCAGTGAGTAAAGACAGATTAAATAGATCGAAACACGGTTGTTGGCAATAACTGTAATAATTTTGGAGAGAACATGTGTGCTTCTAATACTCTCTTCTCTTCTGGTCTTCCCCTCCAATTTACATTCCTTTGCTGCTTCATTGATTATTATTTTTTTTTTATGTATTCTTTAAATCTTTGACGAGAGTAACTTAAATTCTCCCAAACTTCAAACTTCGGCTAATAAAGCTGGATACAAAGGTTGAAATTGATTCTGAGAAGCCTTTTTAAAAAAAAAAAAAAAAAAAAAAAAAAAGAAGAAAGAAATAGCGAGCTATTGCTAAAAATATGGGATTTCAGATTCCCGCTTTGTGCGTCCGTGTCAAAAAATATATATCATAAGTACTATGTTGCCTTGCATAACAGTGGGGTACAAAACCTGGTAGGAAGTAAGTACATTACTGAAACAAAGTGCCTGACCATAACTAGGATGAATTCTTAACGGTTTTAAGTCCATGTCAATGGACCCTTGGAGCCTTAGCAATGTTACTAGAATAGCAGCGCTCACTTGTTTATACCTGTTAACAGCGTTTACAGGGTTTCGGCTTGTCAAGTGGCTTCCCTTGAAAGAGGATGTCGTCTGGTGATCGCAGCGACTCCCTATAATGACACCATGCTCTGTTTGTCGAGACCGGAGTTAGCTACTTCTTAATTTAGGTATCTCTGCAATTATACCATTACAACACCAGCATTTGGAGCCATGACCAGGAATCGAACGCAGGAATGTTCAAACCGAAAGTGTGGCAGTTCAGTGGAAGTGTGTTCACCTTTTGATAAAAATATCAAATTTCTAGGATTGGTCATCCTAGCAAAGAATTTCCATCCACGGTTTTATTTTCCTCCAGTCACATGAAATCAAATAAATACTGGGATAATACATTGAATAAAGGCGAGCTACGCTACCGTCATCATTACTGGTCACAAATTCAAAGGCGTGTGACGTGACACCTAAATATAAAGTTTCAGTTTTCACCACTGTGTGTGTGTGTGTGTTATTTCTAATTAAAAGAGGTAGAATAGAACGTTTCCAAAACAGCTCAGTTGGTAGAGCGTCGGCTTCTCACTTGGAAAAGTCCTGATATCGATTCCAGCCAGCGGTCTACCTAACGAAGGTTTTCCCTTTGTTTCTCTTGTTATTCGTGTTAAGATGACACCTTTGAATAAGATCAGGGTCCATTCTTTCACTGTGTAAAATGGCCTTCTATGAGTTGTATCTGGAGTTTGTTAATATATATATATATATATATATATATATATATATGAGATAGAACTAAGCAACAGATTCAGCGCCTTGGAAGAGTTAAAGGATGAAGAAGACATCGATAGCAGAAATAAAATACTGACTGAGATAATAAGAGAAACAGCCAAGGAGATAGCAGGTACCAGAAAGAAAAAAGAGAGCAAAATCTCAGAAGAAACTAAGCTCTTGATGAAGAAAAGAAGGGAAATGAAAGAAGAGAAAAATTGCATAAAGAGGATTGAGTACATAGAACTAAGTAAAACCGTAAGAAAGAAAATAAGAGAGGTTGTACGAAGATATAACGAAAATCTTGTTAGAAATACAATCGAGGAAAACAAGAGTTTGAAGAAAGCCAAACAGTAGCTCATGATAGGGAAAAAGCAAATAATTACAGTTAAGAGACCAGACGGGACCGTAACACGAAATAAGGAAGAAATTATAAACATATTTGAAAATTTCTACACAGAATTGTACTACTCCGAGGAAGAGCTAGGAAATGAAGACTTAGAAGAAAGTGATGTAGAAGTCCCAGACGTAATGAAAGAAGAAGTGGATAAAGTACTTCGAGGGATGAAGAACGGAAAATCACCAGGAGAAGATGGACTCACAGCAGAGATGTTTAAATGGGGAGGTGAAAAAATGAAAGAGGAACTTGCGAAATTATTCTCGATGTGCTTGAGGAAGAGAGAAATACCCAGAAGTTGGAACAACGCCTTTATCATTTTGTTGTACAAGAAAGGGGACAAAGAACGCGTCGAAAACTACAGACCAATTAGTTTACTGTCAGTCCTATACAAAATGTTCACCAAAGTTATTTTGAATCGTATTGAACGAGATTTAGATTTTAACCAGGGAAGGGAACAAGCCGGATTTCGTCGTGGATTTAGCACAATGGACCACATACAAACATTGAATGAAGTTATGGAAAGGACTAATGAATATGAACTTCCACTATGTTTGGGATTCATAGATTTTGAAAAGGCTTTCGATTCGGTCTCCTTGTCAGCAGTACTTAAATCACTTGAACATCAAGGCATCGAAAGTGCATACATCAAGTTACTGCGAAACATTTACTCGACTGCCACTTCTGTCATTAGGCTGCATCAAGACAGTGAAAAATTTAAAGTTGGAAAAGGGGTAAGGCAAGGAGATTCAATTTCTCCAAAACTGTTTTGTGCGGTCCTGGAGAGAGTGTTCCAGAATTTAAACTGGGATGAAGTTGGAATTAAAATTAATGGCGAATATCTTCATCATTTACGGTTCGCTGATGATATAGTCCTGTTTGCTTCAAGTGCAGAAGAACTACAAACCAGAATGGAAGAACTGAGTAACGAGAGTTCGAAAATAGGCCTTAAAATGAACTTAAGTAAAACAAAAGTAATGTACAACCAACATGCTGCAAAGAAGGAAGTGAAGATTAACGGAGAGACAATAGGCATAGTTGATGAGTATGTTTACCTAGGCCAGCTTAAAACATCGAATGCAAAGTTGACTGATGAAATAAATAGAAGATGTAAAATGGCGTGGAGTTCTTTTGGAAGACTACACTTTATTTTCAAAAGCAAACTTCCAATGTGTCTGAAGCGTAAAGTTTATAATCAATGTGTCTTACCTGTAATGATGTACGGCTGCGAAACTTGGACATTGAATGCGCAAACGACTCAAAGATTGAGAGTCACACAAAGAGCAATGGAGAGGTGCATGCTAGGAATAACCAGGAGGGACAGGAAGAGAAATGAATGGATTCGCGCACAAACAAAGGTAGAGGATGTAATCAAGACTGCGAAGAAGATGAAGTGGAGATGGGCCGGTAGCTAGACGAACAGATGGAAGGTGGACGACAAATGTACTACAGTGGATTCCTAGAGAAAAGAAACGACCGAGACGACGTCCAAATGTAAGATGGGTAGATGAAATCAAGCGTTTCTCAGGAGCTACATGGATGAGGATATCAGCAGACCGAGATATGTGGAAAGAAAAGGGGGAGGCCTTCATCCAGCAGTGGATAGAAAACGGCTGAATATGATGATGATGATGATATATATATAAGCAAAATAAATAAGTTAGTAGACACGACGACCAATAATGTTCTGTTGTCTATGTAGAGTCCCAATTGCCTTAACTGAAATTCCGATTTCGTAATTATATTTTCCATAAATTTCATGCACTTACTTTGGACACCTCTTAACACCTGTGAACATCCAGGAAAACATACTGAAAACTACTGTTGCAAGATACACCATTAAAAAAATAATAATATTTAGCACATCAATATTTATCGTTCTGATAAAAAATATATTTTAGTGGTTACAAGAAAATCTTTATAAAGAAGTATATCAGGGAAAGTGTAAAGCGATTACGAGAGAATTTTCCACCCCTGTCCTATTCTACAAATAACAACAGAACTATGAACGAATGTGTTTTGATACTTATTTAAGGTTAGTGCAAAAGAACGACACTAGATGGCAGCAGTAGCTCTGTATGTATGTTTCTAATGTACTTGCAACGCTACTCCTATAAATTTAAATCTAGAGTTCAAACTTTTCAAGAAGAAAGTTCATAACTAATAAAATAGAATAGAATTTTATTGTGTTCAGAAACTAATACATTGGCTATTGCCATATGGTATAGAACATGTTATTTTTTTATTACAAATATAGGCATATACTCATTGATTACTAATGGCTTTGATTTCTGTTTTCATTTTTGTCCACTGTTGAAAGAGTTTCATTATTATAGTTTGGATACTCATTACAACAATGAAGCGATTTCAACAATGAATAAAAACGAAAATTTAAAAAAAAAAATCGGTATTGATCGAACTCTTGAATTGGTTATGAACTTTCTTTTCTTCCCTGAAAGTTTGAACTCTCTAGGCTTGAATTTGTAGCAGCAGCATTGAAAATTCGTATAACGATAAAAATACATTAGACATATACGGAGATAGTGCTGCCATCTTTTGTTGGAGATCGTTTACTTTGCACTAATATTAAGCTAAAAATTACACAAGAAATTTTGAAGATCCCAAAATTTCCAGCAGTGCTTTTCCCTCGTTTAAAAGAACAAGATTCACAGCCAATTTCTGGTCACTTTTTTTCACTCGTATATTCAAATATGAGCATTTACATGCATTCAATTCTCTGTCCCACCTCTCTCTCTCTCTCTCTCTGTCTTTGTGTGTGTGTGTGTGTGTGTGTGTGAGAGAGAGAGAGAGATGTGCATCAGAATGGGGGAAATATTTCTGGACATTTTGTGCACTAAAGGGGTATTCTTTGTTTCAAATCGTATAATGTAAGTCAAAGTGCAGGAAAGGGAACCTTTATGTTCCTTTTTTTTTATCTATTTTTTTTCTTTTTGTTTTATTCCTTTTTAAAAAAGAATTATTCTCTCAGTTGGTTCAGGGCACTTTGAAACCAATTGAGCGTAACAACAACGCACGAAAACTTTTCTCTTCTTTTTCTTTTACAGATTTTTTTTTTCTAAATTTTCTCTTTTATCCATTTTTTTTATCCTTTTCCTCGGTTTTCCTTCTCGTTTTTTTCCTTCTGTTTCTCTCACAAGTAGTATGAAGTTAAGCGGAATCTGTTCTTCTTTCTGTTTTCGTATGCAAATGCTTAAAGTGTGTAAATAGAGAGGGCTCCACCATCGCGAAAAAAAAAAGATAATAGGGGTTGTTGAGGAAAGGGACATTTGACATGCAACAAGTTGTTAGTGATCCGTTAACAATGTTGTTTAAAACTTGAAGGGAATACTGTTTTTGAAAAAGAAGGCCCGGCCCGCACGCACACTTCAATTATCCTTCCCTTGTGTTAATTAATTAGATGAGTGATGTAAGATTACCTAGAATTATCATAAATAGGCTTTGGTGTAACTAAACAAGGACATGAAAATGTATTATAGCATGTTCGATACTAGATGGCACTGTATTCGGGGCAATATAATTCTATATTAGAATGCTTGAACTTCTTTTATTGATTTCAAAGATAGTCAACCACTTTGTCGATATGTTTTCCCACAACATCCTACGTTACGTTCGATATGATAAAAGATATTTCCAGCTTTCTGAAAACCACCAAATTTAACAGAAACAAGCTCAACCATTCAAAAAGAAGTTCTTTGGAAGAAAAATTTAAATTCATTCGAAGAAAATGTTGCCAGATATTACCTATTAATTACAAAATTATCTGCGTTACTTGCACACTGTTATTGAAACCATAAGCAAGCATATTTAAAAAGACAGAAAAGGGCACTTGAAAACAACATGGAACGTTATTTAGCGTTAAGACAGAGATAAATATTATTCAATTCGTTTGACATATATAAAACTGCTAGTTTCTTTACGATTATCACTGGCTATACTGCCATCTATTGAGCACCAATTAATCTCTTTCAACGAATGAAAATAACATAATAATAGGCGCTTTTTAATCAGGCATTTTTCGGTTCCGCACATTCTATAATCAGGCACTGATCGAGTCGTTCGCGTTGGTTTTTTTTTAGGTGGATTTTATTTTATTCAAAAACCTAACATAGCAGGCAATATGTCTAATTACAGTGCTTGCGTGTACATTACAGATACAAGAAACAATCATATTACTTCACCTGCATTTCTTTTAAATTCTTTGTCTAGTCATTCCAAATATATCTACATTAACTTTCGGTTCAATTTTGTTGTAGAAAGCACTTTTTCTCTAAATTGGGGATTTATATAGGATTTCAGTCGTTTGCTTTTTGCAATAGAATCTTGCATTATTACCCAATCTTGTTTTAGTGTTCGGGACTTGAATGAAAATTTTCGGAATTAAATCAATACAATCAATTTGATTGTGTATTAATTTGTACAGGAATATTAAATCGTTTACATGCCTCTTTGTTACAAAGTTTGTATATTAAAATTGCTCACTAATTCCCTGTATGACATTATACCGGATCTAATGTGGTTTTTCTATACATTAATAATTTCAAAAATTTGCACTGGATTTTCTCTATTGCTTTAACATATTTCTGAGTGTTCGGAGTCCATACAATACAGGAGTATTCTAGCTGAGATCTCACGTGAGAGTAATACAGTTTTAGAAGTGTTGAGTCGAGACGGAGATCCTTGCTAAAACGATAAATATACCCAAGATTCCTATACGCATTGTTAGTGATCATTTCAATGTGACGCCCGAAGTTTAATTTTGGATCGAAAACAACTCCAAGATCTTTAACAGTTTCAGGTTTCGATAGATTTACTCCATCAATCGAGTAGTTATACTCAACACACTTTTCTTTCCTTGTAAAAGATGCATTTGCACTTTTTTGTATTAATTACAAATTTATTCCTGTCGCACCATTCTTTGACATTTTATCTAAATCTTTTTGTAGCTTGGCACTGGCCTCAATTGATTCAATTCTAGCGTATAATTTCAGGTCATCCGCGAATAACAGAATATGGGAATTCTCGATGAACTGAGATATATCATTAACAACTAAAAGAAATAATAAAGGACCGAGGTTTGAACCTTGTGGTTCTCCGGACACTGTCTCAAAATATTTAGAAATATATCCTTTAAAAATACTGCCTGCTTACGTTTACGTAAATACGAAGTTAATAATTTTAATGTTCCGTTGAAAAATTGAAAAACTGAAGTTTGCTTAGCAAAACATCATGATCAACTAAATCAAATGCTTTACTGAAATCAGTGTATACGACGTCTACTTGGCCTCCTTTATCTAACTCAGTTGCAATGAAGTCAGTTACAATTGCTTAGTTTGTTGAGGTTGACCTATCAAAAAAGTCATGCTGATATGGTGAAATAATGGAGTTTACATGATTCAGTATTCGCCTATATATAACACATTCATATACTTTTGCAAACGATGATAAAATAGCTATTGGTCTGAAGTTTTCGACGTCTTTCGTATTCCTGTATTTTGGAATAGGACAAATTAAACTTTTCTTCCATTTGTCACAAATATTACAGAAATGGGTATTTAAGAATCTCAGCACAACCTTTTATTATATACGGCGGAATTTCGTCCGAAACGCAAGATACCTTAGCTTTGAACATTGTGATTGTTTCCTAAATTTCTTTCATTTTAATTTCTTTTATTTGAAACGTGTTTAAAAGTTCACATCTAGGGTTGTCTGACACCTGTAAGGTAACAGGCAACGAAACAGTAACAACTACGTAAATTCATAAAAAAAAAAAGTATTTGGACAACCCCATACTACTCTCGAAAGAAATATTCTAGGTATCCTTTTGTGTACAAGAGTAGTCTACGTAGTGTAGACTACACCGCGTCAAGCAAGCCAAGCTTGTTTGGAAGCCATGTTTACAGTTGCATACATCATAAAGAAACATAAAACAGAGCAATTATTGCGGAATAGAATCCGTTCTGGCCAACCAAGAAAACTAACTGCCCGGAATGAAACTTACATTCTTCATTCTGTGAACAATACTCAAAGAATTAGTGCAAAAGATTTGGCTACTTCACTCGCCTAGAATATGTAAGTTAATGTTACACCACAAACAACCCAAAATTCATTGAAAAAAATGGGATTTAGAAGATGTGTATCCAAGGTATGAATACTGGCCACTCTATTAGTAATTATGCAACCTCAAATCATAACAGACCCCCAACATTTTTACCAATTGAAGCAATGTTCTACTTTCTGACAGCTTCATTCTTCTGTCGCCACACGTCCTGATATCCATCACAACAATACAAGATTATCTTAGACTCATCCTAGAAAAAAAAGTTTTCCAAAATTCGAGGCACTCAAATTGATATTTCTAGGAAAATTAGAACTTTTTCTTTCTGCTTTCTTCTGTTATGTGTGTTTTGTTTCTGGCTACACATCTGCTGAATTCTATTTTTTTCTTTTTTGGTACAAATCTACGCATCTGTAACATTAACTTGCATATCCTAGGCAAGTGAAGTATCGAAATCTTTATAACTAATTCTTTGAGTTTTGTTCACAGAATGAAGAATGTAGGTTTCATTCCGGGCAGTTAATTTCCTTAGTTGACCAGAACGAGTCCCCAATAATTATTCTGTTTTGTGTTTCTTTATGATGTATCCAATGCTAGAGCATGGCTTTCCAACAAGCTTGGCTATGTCTTAGTACCTTTTACCTTCCGCACGTAATTTGAAATTAAATTCAGCAGTTCCAATGTTGTTCAACTCACTTTGTTCCCCATGATGCTTCTTTATGCCTGACACGGTGTGGATTGCTTCTATACACTACACAGAGTGCTTTTGTACACAAAAGGATACCTAGAGCATTTCTTTCGAGAGTAGTATGGGGCTGTCCATTTTTTTTCGATGAATTTACGTAGTTGTCACTCTTTCGTTGCCTTTTAAGTTACAGATGTATCGAGTACTAGTTATTTCTATAGCATTCTATCTTACGTATCCAAATTATCATAAAATGGCAAGAAATTTCGAAATGGGCCACGTTTTGCGTGTGATAAGTCTGTTTTTCCTCTTTGCTGAACTTGTCCAAATATTTTTTTTCTCACTGTAGGTGAGACAGAAACTCCCTGAACCATGCTTATCGAGATCGAGAACCCAGAAGTAAAAGAAGAAAAACAATATGTGTCCAATAAAACAGTAGCGCGGCGGAAGGATGACCCGGACAGAAGGAGAACCATATTTGCAAAAGCTCAGTAACGCCTCTGCATAGACTAACATTAGTTTCTGTTATTTCCTTAGTTTATTTTCTAGTAACAGCAGGAACTTTGTTCTTATTTGATAGAACAGAATATGCTTTAGTGAACTTTATTTTAACGTTATACAAACAGCTAAATTATGTAATTCTCAATTTTACTCCTCACATTGACATCGTAACTTCTAAAGCACTCAAACTTCTTGGACTTCTCTACAGTTTTACCGATTTTAAAGATTTCAGAGCTCTTCGGTCATATTTTCTCACTTGTGTACTTCCTACTATCGACTACTGTTCATCTATCTGGTCTATGGCTTGTGAAACCAACTTATCTAAATTGCACAAAGTCCAAAATTTCTTTATTCGTATTGTACAACACAGGATACCCAACCACCAACATAATTCTAATGCAGACATTTTGATTTCTCTTGATTTGAAAAACATAGACACGCGAAGAAAACTAATTTTTTTTTATAAAATAATGCAGGGCACACTCAGGACTAACGACACTCTTCCGCTTTTTAAGCTAAGAGTACCCAGACAAAATGCCCGTTCCCAACACCGTTTCTACCTCTCAAAACCTAGACTGTGCCTGGTCCAACGATCTCTTGTATACACTTTACAATACTCTTCCTTTGCCACCAGATTTTTGCCTCAGTAAAAGTAAATTTCTAAAAAATTATTATGAGAATCTGGAATGAAATAAAAAATGAGCTTATTCCTACTGTATAATTATTATTTGTTGTTGTTGTTATTATTGTTGTTATATCACATTGTTACAAGAACGGTGTAAAATGGCCTTTGCTGTATCCGTACTAATTTCTAATAAATATTTTAAAAAATATTAGCTGGGCCTGGGGAAGCCTTGATAATGACTATATATATATATACTATTAGGAGCTCCTGCGTAGCCTAGCGCGCTCGACTTCAGTGCGAGCGGTCCCGGGTTCGATTCCCGGTGGGGGCTCAAATATTTCGGTGTTGACCCAGCATCGTGAGGACAATTGGGGAGCTGCTGTGAATAAAAGACAGTGGCGATCACAGTGAGAGCTTCGGCTCTCCTCTCCCAACCCGTCTGGTCAGCGTGGGAGTAGTAGACCAACTCCTCCCTTCGGGGAGAGGCCTCATCCACTAGTGGATTGAATATGGCTGTGATTTATTATTATTATTATTATATACTATTATATGTATTTTTTTTACGAATATACAATAGTTGGCAAAATGTGAACTGAATTTATATCAAGATCATATGTGCCTTCTTAGACCCTTATCTGGCAACAAAGCATTGTATTTGAATGCCCACCCCCCACCAAAGTTACACAGAAATCTGCGCCCTTGCTAATGTGTATTTTTTTCTCTTGTCATTCGATAATCCGAACATGCCGGATTAAAGAGCCCCTACTGTATTTTACTATAAAATACTATTATATTAATTTTCAGAGCACAGTTCTGGTTTCGGTTTATATTGTGTTGGATATTTAACGTCATAATTAATGACGTAAACCACGAGAAAACAAATTCACCAAAATATATATTAATAAATTTTTACTGCCATCTTAAAAAAGTCAAAAAACAACAAATCTTGACAGTCCATATTGTTCCTATCGTATCTTGGTGAGTTATCATTGGCTTTAAATAATTTACTGTGCGCTCAACAAACACATTAGGCTATCTATACGTATACATATTATCTCACTTTATACACGTATTTCCAAAACTATGATGTAAAAAGTGCCTGTATTTGCATGTCGATTCTAATGATTATTGTGAACTGGTATTGCATAAGAGTTGTGTTGCTTTTCTTGTCTCCCTTTTACCTAATGATTATGATCTAAAGATCATAATGACCCAATAGTATCCAAAAAATAAAATGATAAATGGATTATTTCAATACCTCAGATATATCATACTTTGTCCTTGTATATTCCTAAAGACCAATCCTGTTAAACGAATGTAACCTTCTAACCGACTAACATGTGTGTGTAAAAGGATTGATATGAATATAATAATGAACAACAAAATCGTCAAAGAAAAACACTGCAAAATAATATCCATAAGAAGCAAGCTTTCGCTATTGCTCACCTTGTTCACAAAAGGTGGAGAAGATAGCATTTTAAAAATATATATATTGGAATGGATTTGATCACAAGTTCTATAAGTGAGCAGGGATGGACAATGTAACGTCCAGGGTTTCATTCTCGGTACAATTCCGGCATTCGTCTGATGAAACTGATGAGAAAAAATCTCTGGGAAAGGTGAATCTGGATGACCGATGTCGAAGCTGCGTGCTTTGCTTGTGTTGATTCGAAAACTGTGTTCTTAATTAGAAATTCACGGTATTTCAAATCACAGACGAGGCACGCAGGTTAAAGATCTAGTCCCAACCATCCGGATTTGAAGTTTTCCAGAGATTTTCAAGTTTCTTCACTGGAATGCTTGGTTGTAAGGATTAACGTTCTACAAAATATTATAATTAGTATGATGTGGATGTGCTTTAATTTCGGTGTAGGGCTGAATAAAAGAATTCTCGAAATGTTTCTTTACATCAATATTATTTAACCATGCATACAACACCTAAAACAATATGAAATGAGTTTCTAATTAAGTAACAGATATTTATCAATAAAGTAGATAAGTTTTACAGATGGTATTTTCTTTCCTGACAAAGAAATTGCAGTATAAAATTTACACTGTTGTAATGAATTCTCAGCATTACGTAATGCCATCTGTTAGCCACCTGCGTATAACTAAAAAATCTAACCTGACTTGCCCTAATCTATTTGTGTCAATTCTAAAATATTTAAAAATACAAAAGGAAGCAAAATAAATCAATTATTTATTTATATAAACAAAAATAATGTAAAGTTCTTTGAAAAATGCGAGAGATTGGTGGGATTCGAACCTCGGGTCTCCCAACCAGCAGTCCAACACTATCCAATACACCAAGCGGCCAATCACAAACGAGCGGTTTGCACAGTCTTTTGTCCGTACCTATGTTCTCTATACGTACTACAACAGTATAGTAGAGTATGTAATTATGTGGAACGGCAACAGATGGCACTACAGGGATTTCGTATGATTTACAAGCTTTTTAAGATAACGACAGAACATAAAATTTGACAATCAGTGGGAGAAAATGATAAAATCGCATATTAAACTGAAATTGACCTAAATGCATTTTTTATATTGTTCCAACAACCTACCTTCATCTCTAAAATTCAAAACTGCGATTCAAGTCATATAGGCAGGTCTACTGCCTTACTGGAGTTAGTAATAGCGATGCCACGACAGGCTTCAGAGAAGATAGCAAAAAGTACACTACGTGATGCGAGACAATGTTGTAGCCGTCGCGTAGGCCGGTCGTGTTGTTTGGCTACAAAAACGATAGAAAGGGCGGCAAAATTTAACTTCCCCCCCCCCCCCCATAGGATCATTTCTAGATCAGGCACTGGTAAAGCTAACACTGGGGGAGTGATTGAAGAAACTTCATTATATTTTACGTTTCAATACATACTTCCACACACGTTGGAAACCTTACACTGACCCCACCTCAAAAGTAAAGTTAACCCCAGAAGGTTGTATTTCAAGTATTTAGAACATTTGCTGCACATCTTTACATCTCCGGACTGTACATCTTCTTCCATGATCCTTTGTGTGAAAATAGGCGTGCCGCCATGTTTCCAGCAAGCTACCAGCACACACGCCTGGTATAGGCATTGTTCTTGTGACTTGTGCAGAAACGACTTGTGGCATTATTAATGCAACTACAAGAAGACTCAGTATTTTCTCATTTCCCAAACCTTCCAGAAATCGGGAGAAGTTATTGAAACGTAATAACTTGTAAGGTTATGAAAGGAAGAATTTAGCAACGAAATAGCGATACCTACATAGCATTTATGTGTTAATTCAACACCATAGGTTTTCTAAATTTGGTTCTGGCCTTTATCAAATCTGGCTCAGGCCAAAATGTGGGAAGGGAAAGAATAAGGTAGTCGCCCAGGGCATATTTTGGAGGTACTCTCCCAACATTTTCGTAGAAAAACTGTGGAAGAGACATCAGTCAACATGGGAAGCCCCCAGGAGCATCCGACTGTCATTACCATCGTATATAATAGCTTAATTTTCAACTCAATGATATTGATTAAATAACAACGCTATTATATTGAATTAACACTGAAGAAATCAACACCACCCCGAATGTAACAGAACACATATAAGTGTGAAATGTACACCGGCATGTCTTCGTGTGTGAGCAATATGAAACGATGATGGTTTGTCACTGCCTTCCGTAAGATGAAGATGACATCCTACGAACGGACAAATACTTTAAAGTGGACTGCGAACAGCTTGTTTCCCCACCAGGGCTCGACCTTAGAACCACTTATCAGAAGGCAATCAGCGAAACCATTCAACCTACCGATAGAAGCTATTATTCATACAAGGGTAATTTGTAGTTCATTTTTATAGTAGTCAGAAATGGAATTTATGTTATCACGGAATTATGTTATTGTACGCTAATTATCTACCCACAGTGGTTTAGTGGTATAGAACATGGCTGATGTCGGATCATCGCACAGGTTTGTGAAGGTATGCAAGTTCGTCCCCGCAGCGGTTTTCCTGTTTCATCAGGCGAATACTGGGATGCACCACAGCTAAGGGCCTGATTGTTATCATCCCATCTTTTCCCCAGAAGTGTTCACCGATGGATGTCATCCCTCAGACTTGTAACTGGATTAAACCATAAATAGCTGCGCAGCCCATAAATAAAAATGAAACTAAAATTTACTACCTATGCAGCTTATAACACATTCTTCTTTGATTTTTTATTTTTTTTAATTAAGAATATTGCATGTCTTACCGTAATACAGAATTTTAAACATTCAATGAAAATATGGTCGTTATTCAAATTGCAAATTTTTTTTTCCATGCTCTTTTCGGAGACACGTAAAATTTGGAATTGGTTGGTCGTAAGTCAACTGGGCATGAAACTGAAAATTTAAGCGTGCGTATATCGATGCTACATAATAGCCTATGAACTCCAACTGGAACAACTGAAGGACTAGCGCATATTTTTACTAATAGAAAGGAATTTTTAAATACCATTATTGTTTAGAATGATCCTCCTGTATTGACCTGACGATAGTTTTCCCTGGAATTGATGCTATGATCTGAATAGACTTAATTTTCGATTTGAAGCCTTTCCTTCGTCCATGTGTAGCTCATGAGAGAAAACAATCTCTCCACATGAGCAATGCGACCAGAGTATACCAGGGACACGCCACAATAATCATTAACAATTTTAGGTTATTGTGGGGAATACTTTTGAGATTACTTAAATTGATGTAGAGAGTAGCTATACTACTTTGAATGTGATTTCCTACGTCATATCGCTTACGTCATTATGTGTCGAGATATTGCATCATTTGTTACAATGCCTCCGTGACCATGAGTAATTTTGAATTTCTTTAACAGATTTTTTTTCTTGTTTTGAATGTAAATAATCTCCTCCCAAACTTTGCACCATTATTGCGGGGACAATCTGTATATTTGTAGATATTTAAAGTTACGACCATCAGCAATATTCCTCGGTAAAAAAATAAAAAAATAAAAAAGGCACGTGGAACATTCATTTGCTATTTGTGTATATATCAGCTAATCTAAAAATGATTTTATTATAAGAAAAAGAAATAACTCACATTAACGGCAATGCAAGCATTCAATACACTAGTGACGTCAAGCTGAATAGTCCTCATTCTGACATAAACTAGACCAACAGATGGTGCTAGTAGAAAAGATACTGTTATATATACTTTTATTTCTAAAAAGAAGAAAAGTTATGTTTCTAATTTGTTTGGTTTTAAGATTAAACTTCTTTAATTAATAACTGAAGTCATGATGAAAGTTAGTGGTAACAATATCTGTGCCGAAGAGCTCACGTCTCACTTCTAGCTCATTGCAGAATTTGGGTTACATATTAATAAGTTAAAACTAATTAAATATTACACCTATTAGTTTCCACAGAAACCACACACTTTGCGTACAGCCCATTTTCCGAATTTCTTTCGGATTCTCTTAGCTTGTTGGCTTAACTGTTTATATCATTTATATGGAAAGAATTAGTGTTCCAAATGAAATAGTAAAAAAAGAAATGGATGCTCAAAGTGGACGTGAAATAATCTTTTAGTCTTATTACAAACAGTATACCTAACCCAACCACGACTTGATCTAACCAACAGAACTAAATTTGAACTCAGAGATTAAGTTATGCTGGTTAAATTATTGGTCTGAAACGTATAACGATGATGATAGCTGTTCTGGACGGATTAAGCTCAATGACCTAAAGATTCCGTTGCAAGGTGAATCGATGGTGGTTTGTCATTGTATTCCATCAGATGAAGATAACGTATTACAGTTTAAAGTGATCTCCAAAATCACTTGTGTCTCCACCGCATATCGAACCTGGAACCCTTTAACAATTGGGGGAGGGGAGGAAGGATAAGAAATGAATTCAATCTGGTCATTAACTAGATCACAGAAAGTATTCTGATTTTCGGGAAGATTAGTGATTTGTAGAAGGCGATGGAAATGGAGATATCACTGCCATGACTCGGTAGAGAAGGCTCAATAGACGTATGGATCGTTTCTATACAAACAATAATACCATAGGAAGAATGTGATGGCCGATCATATTCGTTACGATTATTAAGGAATAAGGGCCCCAGGAATGTTCCTTGAGAGATACCATTGAACAATTGAACAACTATGTCGCGGTTTGCACCACTGTTTTTCAGTTCTTGTTTCTTTCCTACCTTAACCATACGCAGCTGCAGAAGTAGAGATACTAACTAGAGACAACGTTAGAGAAAGAGAGAGAGATGCGATTGCAGCGCCGCGTGTAGCCGCATTTTCCCGCCACAACACGTATCCATAGCAACAGTCTGGCATCGATTTCGTACTCTGCGCATGCCACACTGTTTTACCCTTCTATTTGGCCAGATCGCCACGGATCCAATCAAAATCTGCGTTGTTCTCGACGGACAATCGCAATCAGCCGTATTCCTGCCTACACATGTGTAAAATTTTTGTTTTCAATCTCTTCCCTAAACCCTTCTCCATTTTCTATGTCAGGCAAGTCTCTAGTAGTAACAATAGGAAATTAAAGTTTTCTTTAAAAAATGAGAGAGAGAGAGAGAGAGAGAAAGGAAAGCAGAAATTTACCTATATAATGTTTATGAGAAGTAACTCAACTCAAAAATTATAAATGTGGTTTAAGATTTTTAAAGATATTATGGTTCGCCTGTTGCTTAAAGTTCGTTAAGTCAACAAGAATGCTTTTGTGGTTGAATTTAAGTTTTTTTTTTTTAATAAATAAAAAGAAGCATAAAAGTATACCTACCTATTGGTATGTCTTGTACACCCTAAGCAAAAATTATTTATAATTTATTTTATCATACGTTGTTGCCTAAGGATGAAACATATAAAATTTAAGAGAGCATGTACCAATATTAGCGGAAATAGTTTAATGTAATAAATGGTGCCAGGGGACATCTTAAAAAAAAAACGGACCTTATTTTACTGGTACATGCTTGTCGAACATATTTGTACATTAAATCACCAAATACAATATACAGGGCTATCACAAATTATTAGTAAAAAATTTTCGCCGCTTGGAGTGATACCAAACAAAATGGCTGCCATGAATAGAAGAATCTTTTGTAGCCTGATTTTCTAGCTAACCAGTTTGTTTATAAATATGCAATATTTCCGAACAATGTTTCGTACAGATCCTCCCATTTGTGTTCCATAATTTGTAAGTGGCGGCATCAGTCAGAGGAAGCCAATCGTCGGCAATTTGTACGCGAGAAAGCACTGGGGTGGATCGAAGAAAGTTTCAGATGTAATTTGGAAAAGTCTCCCATCAGAGGCAGCGTACGTACGAAGAAAGAGAGGCTTTCGTAAGCTTTGGTATACACTGTATAAGTTATTTACACAGTGTTTGTAGTACTACTGAGTAAGTCAGTACTGGAAACGATTGTAGTTCAGTTACAAATGAAATGTATTAGATATTAGGTACTCATATAAAATGCAATATACTGTACACATGTGATCCTCCGTATTATTCTAAACATTTAGACGTGAATATTTCTAAAAAAAATTAAACAATTTTACGGCTTGAGAATGCCTATAAATGACTGAAGAATAGAAGCAAGTTTAGTAGCAGAATATCCGCCTAGCAAGTTGATGATACGTGTTCGTTTCCATGCCAACCCTAGCGATCACTGCTTCTCTACATTTCTCCAAACTTACTGCGTAAAAGAAAGGACAATGCATTACACTAATGGCTATTCTTGTTCTGGATCAATCTTTGCTAACTTTTGTTGAATTGAATTGAATACTTTCAACAATATTTGGATCTCGTCGGGATAGAATATGTGAAATAGAAGTCGGACAGGGCTTACTTTGATGATACCATCCCGTTTTTAGCTGCTGTGGCTGAGAAGAAAGCCTGGAAAGACCTCAGTCGGGATGGTCCATCACTAAGTTCAAATCCTCCAATTATGAAGTCAACGCCCTACTAACTGAACTGTGACGATTGATAGCAATTGCTCAATATTAAAATTATTATAACTAAATTTACTTTAAAAAAAATTATTAAAACAATAACAAAACAAATACATTCATGTTGCGATGGAACCCACCACACAGTTTATTTTGTGGTTGGAACGTGGACTTTTTTTTTTTTTAGTGTGGCTCAAAAGTAATATTTTGGATACTATATACTCATAGGATTTCAGACTTTGTAAGTGTTCATTCGATAGCACTCCAAATCCCACCTCCCTCAACACACACACACACACACACAGTTTCGCCTCTCCATCCCTCGAAATATAAAATGTTTTCGGAAAAATAGCAAGAGAAAGTGTGATCCCAGATAGCACAGTAAACTAGCAGCAAGTTTGCCATTGCAAGTCTCCAAATTTCCAGCAAGTTTGCCATTGCAAGTCTCCAAATTTCCAGCAAGTTTGCCATTGTAAGTCTCCAAATTTCCAGCAAGTTTGCCATTGTAAGTCTCCAAATTTCCATCAAGTTTGCCATTGCAAGTCTCCAAGTTTCCAGCAAGTTTGCCATTGTAAGTCTCCAAATTTCCAGCAATTTTGCCATTGTAAGTCTCCAAATTTCCAGCAAGTTTGTCATTGCAAGTCTCCAAATTTCCAGCAAGTTTGCCATAGCAAGTCTCCAAATTTCCAGCAAGTTTGTCATTGCAAGGCTGCAAATTTCTAGCAAGTTTGCGATTGCAAGTCTCCAAATTTGCTAAAATCTTAAAAAAAAAACGTTGGTAGACCAACTTCGAGAATGTAGCGGGAAAAGATTTTTATTGTCTAAAGTGGTGTTCGAAGGCAGAATCTTCACTTTTGTTCGTTGTCCGTAACTCAGTGACTCTAACCACTACTACACGGTTCTTCTGCTGAATGTAGTTGTTCATTTTACTAGTCCTTTTATGTTACGAAGAAGTTTCTGAAATAAATGCATGCATGTAGGCTTAAATTTGAAATTGGGAAATCTTATTGAACCTGCGTTAGAGCAATGAAGAAGGCTGACTCGTTGATTTTTTAAAAGCGAGACGCCTCAGAAGAATCTTTATTATTCTTGTCAAGGTCATTTCTCAAACAAACTGACTGCCAGTGTCTCAGATAGCACGCTGGCTTCATAGTTCTAAAAGCGGATCACTAAGTTTTATCCCGTGTGAGTTAGTGCGCTAAGCCAGCGACTCGAAGGTCCCAGGTTCGAACACCGGCTGGAGCTTGGATGTGAATTTCAACTAGCATCGCATTCATAATCGTGACGGTAGAAGTAAACATTTCTAAAAATGGTCCATAAAAAATAAAGTTTACAAAGTTTTTACTAAGCTTTCTCAGTTTTAAATTTCAGCCTACATCCGTGCATTTACTTCAAAAACTGTCTTCGTAACATAAAAGGACTAGTGGCGCCATAGAGAGACGGAGAACAAACAACACTGAAGATTCTAGGTTCCAGCCGTAATCCAGATATTTTTTTTCCCAACAGTCTCGATGTTTAACAATACATGTTTGTAGCAACTTTGTCCCCTGTCAACTAGCAAGTTTGCTGCAAGATTATAGCACGTTTGCACACTTGGAATGTAAAAACTTCGTGCAGATTTGCAATGCCAAACCTCGTACAAACTTGTTGCAAGTTTGGGTGCTAACTAGTATAAAGTTAAAAAGTACCCACCAAATTTCAGTATTACAGCTTACCTTTCAAATAGATTATTTTAGATAAATCGCTAACTTTATAAATGCAATATTCACAACCTTCTTGAACTGTTTTCCACTATATCATCTTGCAAAAGTCGCAGTTTCTGTGGCTTCTAAAAATAGAAATATGCATTTCAGTGGAATTTTCTTAATGCTTGCCATGCTCTAGGTTTAGAACATTTCTTTAGAGTTGAAATTCGAAATCATTGGCCTTCGTTGCCTAGTCTTTCATACACATAACCTAACTTACAATTCCCTGACTTTTCTAGAGCTTCTTTTTATTTTTAACCTGTTTTTCCTGACTTTTTCAGGTCAATGAGAACCTGTCATCAAAGCAGATATGGTGTTCGTACATGAAAACGTATGCATTGTCGAAAAAATGGCTATTTAAAATTTCTCTATCTCCTATAAGATACTACCGAGGAACATTAAAAAAAAACTAAATTATTAATGTTTAGTGCGATGTTTTGTGCTACTTGGACAGGAAAAAATATAGTAAATTGGGTAGAAAAATATATAACCCATTCGCTTCAGCTTAAGAAAATCCGTCTCTTTTTGGATATAACTAGATACTTCACAAAAGTGACAAAAACTGTATTATCGTTCTGCTAAACATGTATTATATGATTTGTCTCGCATATGTCGCTTGAAGTTGTCATTGGCAATGACTGTGATTGAAAACATTAAATAAACAAAGGTTTAAAATACTTATAGACCTTACTTCCTGAAATATAGTAGATCCCATCACTCACACTTCCCAAATAGAGGGCACAATCCTTTGAAAACGGTAGCCTCGACTAGTTTGAAACAACTAGTGCCCCTTGAGCTAGCTAAATCCCTGACGTCACAACAAATAATGACGCAATACCGTATCGCGTTGTTTAAGTTGCTTTTTTTGAAAGTTGTACGGGCTGTTATTCTTGGAAGCGATCGTTGCTTGCGATTTGGGTGAGTAGCCAATTGAAACACGTATTTTCACATAGAACTCGCAATA
>JAGDQP010000802.1:1328-13041 GCA_022664845.1 Lepisma saccharinum
TGACAAGTTGTACCTCTTCAGGAATGTGGGTCAACTTGTCGTCGTGATACCTTGTCGCAAGCGAACCAAAATGAAAGTGATACAACTTGACGCCAGTGAACCAAGCATTGCGGTACAACTTGTCGTCGTGACACCTTGTCGTCGTGATAACTTGTCGTCGTGACACCTAGTCGCGGTCCCGTTAGTAAGCACTCAGACACATTATAATTATTAACTCTCAGTATTCAGTTATATACATTACTATATAGTTGTATGAAAATAATAATGTCCAGTTTTGTCGGTCAGGGAACTATTAACAAAATCAGGGAATTTCAGAAATGTTTATCGTTAGCCACTCTGTATTAAGTAGATGTACTTGTAAACACTATTTTCATTTCTTGTTGGAAGCTTCCAATCATACTGATACTCAATTCACTACTAGAATATTATAGAATTTTCTTTCTTGATTGCATGTAATAATTAAGTTACTGTTAAAATAATATAATTATAACAGCAGTATACAATAACTTCACGTGGCTCTATATACGTGATATCGTTAATACAATGCCAGCAAAAGTTTTTTTTCTTTCCTCCGTGTCCCTTTTTGCAATCGGGTTGCCCAAACTTTGTTTTTAAAATTTCCAAGCTGGAAAGTTAGAATTTCTAGCGCGAAAATTTTAAGAGTGAAGCCTGGACAACCCGGGTGAAAAAAAGGACACAGAGGAAAAAGAACGCTTTTTCTGGCATCTGGTATTAACCGTAGCACATATAAAGCAATGTTAATTGTATTCAGTGATACAATTAGCCTTCAATATAATATATTTTACATGCAAGAAATTATCCCATTATAGTCCCATCTTTGTCGTAAAAGGATCCAGAAAGTACGTCCAAAGGATGATCCCGAGGCGGATATTTGGAGGTCCCATGAACGTCCCATGGATGTAAACGGGACCTAAACAGGACATCCCGATATCCTGCCAGGAGATCCGTCGGATATCCCTGGGACGTCATTTTGCTATGTGAGTATCTTTTGTTGCTATGCAAGAGTCACAACGTTAATTGGAAATATAATATAGCATTGATAAATTCGCCTTCTTATTTTATTTATATTTTTTACCCTTGTTATGTAGTACCATGCGTCGTGATATCAACAATCTAAACATTTACACATTTATAAATTAATGTTTTGTGGCATTTGTTCAGTTAGTCAAAGGAGCAGTTGATTTAAATTATTTTTAAAAATATTGGGTCCGTGTGGAGGTATAGTGATCTGGACCGTCACCCCACCAGTCCGACGCTGTAACAATGAGGAACAAAATAAGGATTATTGCATTATTTGACGTTCAAAAAACAGATACGAGCGGTACAATTAGTTATATTGATCTTAGCATTTAATCAGTCACACCAGGCAAATGCTGTGATGGTACCTTTACCTTAGGATCTTACCAAAACTTCCCACTCCACTTACACCCTCCCGATTTTGACTTTATACCCCTTCAAACTGGAAATCCTGGCGGAATCCTGCTTAGATACCTAAAAGCCCTAAATAAAATTCAATTCGGCTAGAGTCTAGTTTGAAGGTATCATCCCTCCATTTTCCTGGAAGTGTGATCCGAACCACTCCATTCAATGGGTCTCGGCGGGAATTGGACCGGCGACCATACGCCGGCAAAACGAGTGCGCTAACCTCTAGGCGATTCCGAGGTCCATGATGGGCGCTCGCTGGAATCATTTCCAAGGCCTTCTGATTTCTTAGCGAACGCTCTGCCATCTGAGATACGGTCGCTTGGTTGCAGTTTTAGTGAGACGACAATTCTGTATTTGATTGTCCGAAGTATGGAAAGGACCATATTATAGAATGTTTTTAGTTTCCGTCTCAGTGCATACTATACATTACCCTATATTTCGCGTGTAAATACGTCACTTGAAACAAATAGATTCAAATTCCTATTTTAGCTTGTCTTGCCATTTTTTTTAAATTTTTTTTTACCCACTTGGAGGAACCCGAAGATATGAGGAAAAGGGAACGTAGTTTGGTGTTCAGTTGTTTGAGGATTGGGAGGGGAAGGCAAAACTGCCCGTAGGCTATGGCCGTATTCTAAATTCATCCTTCATCTCCTATTTCCTTTTCTACCGGAAGTTCGGCCATCTTAAGGACTGTCCACATAACGTGGTCTGCTTTCATTGTGCCTTTTTTGCATCCTTCATGCTTCCTTCGTTACCGCCATCTTTGTAGCGTTCAGTTGTTTCTTGTAGAAAACTAGCCCCACCTATGAATTGACGGATGAAAAAAGCGAGCGCGCCTAAAATCAAGGATGTGATTTCGCATGAAAACCAGCGGCGTGGGGAGAAAAGTCCCGCGTGTTTCCCGCTGTTTCAACAGTTTTGTATCAATGGAGTTAGTCGTTCCTTTCTTTGTTTATTCTTTCGTGATATTTGGGAGTAGCACTTGTTATTTGCACAGGGGAAGGAACCATTTATTTTAGGTTATCATCTTCTTGCATTATGGGGGAGGATCGTTGTAAAATGAAAATAAAATTTATGTTAAAGCGCTATTAGTATACGCTGTATGCGGTGCTCCATTCTGTTGTGCTCTTGTGCGTAAGATAGAAAAGTACTACAATAAATGATCTGATTGAAATCAAGATTTCGTTGAATTGCCTCTTGTTGAATTAAATTGAAGTATAGCTTCTTTAAGCAACTTTGAATCGGACCAGGATATGGTAAAGGAAAGAATGGGAAAGGTAGTGGTCAAGATCTTACTTAAGTGCCATTTCGGCATTCTCTTAGCAAAGAAGAGAACCCTAGAAAATCTCAGTCAGGATTGTCACCCGTGAAGTTTGAACTTTATTTACGATTTTTAGGTATCTAAGGTTCAGGCCGTGTCAGAGGAGGGGAAAGGATGCTGGTAGGTGTCGGCCAGGATCTAAGTTGAAGGTACCATCACGGCATTTGCTTTGTGTGACTGCGGAAAACCCTGAGAAACTGCAGTCAGGACTGTGGGCCGCTGGGATTGAACCCACGACCTTCCGAATGCTAACCTTCTAGCTCTGAGGTACGTCAGCTCGGTCCATGAGGTTTGAACCCGCCTGCCTACCCATTGCCGATCTGACATCAGAGACAAGCCAAGCTCAATACGCATTCACGACAAGCCGAAAGCGGCAGGTTTTTCATGACGAACTAACTCCTGTCAGTTCAATTCCTCAGGTCCATTCTTTGTATCTCAGAATCCTTCTATCAATTAATTGGATTCGCTTACCCCCTCAATCATATCTGTCAGGATGGTGGGTCTCTGGTATCGAACCTAGGACCTACAGAATGCGAATCGAACGCTCTACCAGTGATTCTGCCAACCCCCCTGTGGGGGTTTCACCACCAAATTCTCGAGAATACACCAAACTTTACAAATTTATACTGTCAAAAATCGATAGATGCCGTGCATGATTCTAACTATCCATCCTATGTACATTAATAATGTCAATTGTAGCTGCATTGCGCCATTTCGACGTAAAACAGGTTATGTGAGTAATCATAACGATCCTTCTTGTTCATGTTATTTATTTAACAGTTGTAATGAAAGACCTGCCCACTGGTCGGTAACCCTTCGACTTCATCCGTATTTATTATCAAGCAAAGCATTCGTTTATAAAACCCTTCCCACTAGGCCGCTACACAGTTGTTTGCGTTTTTAATTACTCATGCTTTTCAAAGATGTCGCTATATTAGCAAAGTGTACAGCGTCCAAAATGCTTCCTCTGTAAATTCATTCCGAAGGTTCCTTCACTTGACTCCTTTAGTTTCTCAGCAAAAGGAAGAAAATGAAGCATTTAGGATTGGCCCTATATGTCTGGCAAGATCCTTTCAAACCACAAATGACGAATATAAACTGACTCTTCTTGCATCCATGGATGAATAGAGAAGAAACGCAAAGACCTAACACCTCGGAGCACATTTTCGTGTTTGTAATAGAACCATCTGGTGGTCGGTTGTTGCCAGAATTCGGAAAACGAGAACTGCATCTCCTATTCTTAAGAATGAGGTACGGTGGTTGAGCTTTCACTGGCCACTGAAACTAAGGAAGCCCTAAATTGTACTTGATCACTGACGTTCCGTGTATTTTGGTTTCGCTTTTGTACGCTGCGATGAGATGTTTTCTGTGCATTCTTTGTTGTTCTGTTTCTGCATTGTCTATGAGTAGTGCGCTCGGCCTTGGAGAATGTGATATAAGCTTATATAAAGGGTCATATAAAAAGTCTCCGCGGTTTTTTGGTACATTTTTGAACAAAAAATTTCTTTATTGAAAATCAATTTTAATCAAGTACATATTGACCATTATTATCTATGACCTTTTGCCATTTTTCGGGTAGCTTCATAATTCCATCGGTGTAGAACTTCTTTGGTTTTTCGTCGAAAAACTTGGCCAAGTGATTTTCAGCGGCGCTTCGGTCGGCCAATTTTTTACCATCAAGAGAGTTTTGCAGAGACCGAAACAAATGGTAGTAAGATGATGCAAGGTCCGGGCTATACGGTGGATGCATCCAAACTTCCCAATCAAGTTCCTTCAATTTGTTCCGAGTCATCAAAGATTGTGTGGCCGTGCATTGTCATGATGGAACACAACTCCCTTTCTGTTGGCCAATTCTGGTCGCTTTTTCTGGATTGCTTCGTTCAAACGGTCGAGTTGTGCACAGTACAGGACCGAATTGATGGTTTCGTCAGGTTGCAGCAGCTCATAATGGACGTACTGTGCACAACTCGACCGTTTGAACGAAGCAATCCAGAAAAAGCAACCAGAATTGGCCAACAGAAAGGGAGTTGTTCCATCATGACAATGCCCGGCCACACACATCTTTGATGACTCGGAACAAATTGAAGGAACTTGATTGGGAAGTTTTGATGCATCCACCGTATAGCCCGGACCTTGCACCGTCTGACTACCATTTGTTTCGGTCTCTGCAAAACTCTCTTCATGGTAAAATATTGGCCGACCGAAGCGCCGCTGAAAATCACTTGGCCAAGTTTCTCGACGAAAAACCGAAGAAGTTCTACACCGATGGAATTATGAAGCTACCCGAAAAATGGCAAAAGGTCATAGATAATAATGGTCAATATGTACTTGATTAAAATTGATTTTCAATAAAGAAATTTTTTGTTCAAAAATGTACCAAAAACCGCGGAGACTTTTTATATGACCCTTTATATATGAAGTTTTTTCCCCTTTGAAGCATGTTTGAATTGGGTTTACATGCTTTTCCGCCGTTCTGCGGACGGTGTGGTTTAAAGGATGATCTTGCTATCTCCACATGTTGTGTTCCTATGTGCTGATGAGTATGATGATTCCTCTACCTCCGCGCACCCCTCTCCCCTGTGTATAGTTTTCTTCGCTGACACTGTCAATTGTACTTGATCTTTTGTTGCCTTTTTTCCAGTCCTGTTTACCATGCATGGTATTCGCCAATACGATGCGACTTTACTGGATATAAGCCCGAAGCGAGTCAGTGCCTGGTTTGACCTGTCTTCGCTCTCTTGACCATTCGTCTGAGCTTTTGCTAAGTGGATCCATATCTTTTATTTTATTTTATTTATTGAAGTCCGATTATATTTCATTTTATTCCGCTCTTGTTTGTGGCAAAAAATGTATCTCAGGCAAATGCTGGGTCGGGAGAATATTTCGATGACGTCATCCAGCCGGAGTGGTGACCAGGTTAGGGCCAATTCTTGGTTGGCGTTTCTGAGTTAAACGGTCTCCCTTCCGTCAGTGTTGCCAGGGGTGTTACAGCTAAGACCTAAAGTAATTAAACTAGCTGTTAATTTATTATCTATCAGGTAATACATCGATGATACTAAACTTTCAACGACGTTAATAGTAGATAATTGAGATCTAAAGCGATATTGTGCATCCGATAATAAATTGTTGGTTTGAAAGTGTTGCAAATTAGCTTATTACTTACTTGCTCTATTTCTTACGGAACTCTCAATTTCATCGCCGCGGTAACAAACGTTCGCTGTAGGATTCTATTATGGGCAAACTCAAGTCAGTTTTCATCACAAGCACCTACTTCTCGAAGATTCCTTCCAACGTCGTCTCGACCTTGGGTCAACGGTCTCTTTCCGTCCGGCTTAGCAACCACGATGGAATATAATCTTCGTTTCTCCCCCATCCGTGCTACATGGCCTGCCCACCTTAGTCATCGTGATTACATTATTCTTACAACTTAGGGTGAATTGTAAAGTCAGTGAAGTTCTTCATTATGCAGTCTCCTCAATTCTCCAGTCATCTCGTCCCCTTTCTCAAGACCTTATTTTCAAAAAATTTGCAGGGGGCGAAAACGCAAATCTAGCTGCAAATTAGCTTATGGATCCAATATTCTGTTAGTTTAGATAAGTGGTTCTCAAACTTTTTCCCTCTCGGCACAATATCCTTTGTAGTGCGTTCTCGCGGCACACTAACTTACGAGTTGACAACATTGTGGGAGACTTGGTCACTATAAACTAAATATGTTTGAGCTTATTAATATTTTTTCTTGTTCTTTCAAAATAAATATTGAGTGGAATTATTTGAATTACTTTCACTAGCAAAATCACACATTCAGAAGTTTCGCGGCACACCTAGCAAATATCGTGGCATAGTAGTGTGCCGCGACCTTCCGGCTGAGCACGACGAAGATACTACATTGGATTCCCAGAAAAAAAAACGACCGAGACGACGTCCAAATGAAAGATGGGTAGATGAAATCAAGCGTTTTTCAGGAGCTACATGGATGAGGATATCAGCAGACCGAGATATGTGGAAAGAAAAGGGGGAGGCCTTCATCCAGTAGTGGATAGAGTACGGCTGGATATGATATATATTTATAGTAAGCATTAATTGTAAAAATTTAGTAAATAATTTATAATTATGTCTGTTTTAAGGTTTTGGAGATGATCTATTATGGCAATGGGATATTGTATTTCGCAATTGAATTGAAGGAATGTAGAGCAAATGTTTAGTATAGCAGGGCCACAGGTAATACAACTTAAAGTTTGGTAAGCATGTCTTAAAGTCAGAACCTAAACCAACCACATATTAGTGCAAAAAGTCAAGCATTTCATCTCTTAATACGTTCCAGGGAAGTAATGAGGATTAGAAGAAGAAGAAGAATAAAAGAAAGGTCAAGACAATGTCACAACCAATAACACATGTATTTATCCAAAATCTTAAAATTTTCCACTAGAAAGTACAGTTTGACATCTTCACATCACCTTGAATCAGAATTTACTTAACTTTGAGGAATTCCAAATTTCAGCAAAATAAAAATCCGTGAACACAAAACTTATTCCAAAATCACATGAGAAGATTCCCATTAACCAGGATCTTTTGGGCTCACATATCTCTTGCGTCACTCTCAAAACACATACTTTTAAGGAATTATTCTCAGAAGATCTGTTTGCAGTTTTCAGACAAACAGGCGCAATAATATCCCATATTTCACTTAGTAAGAGTTTCCGAAAGACGTGAGCTTATTTGTGTCAGCATGACAGGGTGACAAAACTTTTGGCCACCCAAAAGGACACCGTGGTACACAGTAACAACTCAATACCGGATTTACCAAATCTTAAAAATACAGTACTAATCACTCGAGATGAGTTGAGAACATCAGTCCGAGGAGAAACAGCTGCGAAGTAGTGGATAGAGTCGAGGCGACTAGAAGACCAATCGAAGTGTCGACCACCGAGGAACAGTTCTTCAGCCGAAGTATTTGAATGTAAGTATTTTAATAGTTTAAGATTTGATTCACATTATGTTATCGATATTGTACTATGCTTTGAGTGATATATCTTCATGATCAATGAATAATTTTAACTTCGCAATGTGAAAATATTGTTGGTTGGATTTCCCCAATGGGCTTCCATGTAGATATTAATAGATGAGAGGATAGCATATGAGTAGTTTATTTAAGAATACTAAGATTAAGAACTATTATAATTATTTGAAGTGTTTTTAGAACATCAAATGCGTAACGCTGTCAAGCCTCATGACTAAAGTGGTTATTCATAGATCCTGGTATAACATTATTTAGTGATTCATAGTTCATGAGACGCACTTATCTTGCAAAAACTTCCCGAATAACCTTCAGAATTGTGATCATGCTTCGAATAGCTATCAATCTTCGTCTGTCGTTATTTAATATATGCCGAATACCTACAAGTATGGGAATTGTACGCCTACATCTATCTTCATCCATGTTGCTTTTTGCCTTATTCACTTCGCATCAAACTACCTTGATTTCGCATTGTCCAATACTCACTCGGGCCGAAGTCCAAAGTTGCTAGACTGGCTCATATAAAATCAAGTTTACTAAAGTTTTACCCAATATTCACTCACATTACGCGCGGAGGGTGAGACGTGAGTGTTGGTTTCTTACCTTAGGAAGGTTTTCTGCGGAAGGGAAGCTGGTGCAGAGAATGAAAAATATAAAAATATATTATTTATTAAAATACAACGAAGTGCCCGGAATAGCGCCAGCCTAGAACCGTCTAGACAACGTTCTCATAAAATGGAGATAATTAGGTTTTTTGCTAATAGATGTTATAACCCACGGATAACCTCACGCTCAGCTCTTCTGGGATAAGTCACCAAGTGGCGGATCTTCTCGTGCTTTCCCAGTGCCGATCTGGATCCCAGGAAATAAATATAATGATAAATGGATGCATGAAAACAATAGCTTTGACACCAAAAATACACTAGTTTAGTTAGAGCAATCTTTTTTACTCTTCCTATTTCAAGCTTTTCTCTAACTTGAAATTAAAGAAAGTACTCTAATTTAACCTGGAGATCCATTAAATCTTCCCCCCAGCAGCTCTAAAGTTGGGGATAGTTCAAACGATAAATTGAGACAGGCGATCTGTGAATTACAGGGGTTTTGTAAATCACTCTACGTGTTGTGTAGTCACATTCATTCTTCTCTCTCCCAAGTATTTATTATGAACCCATTTGACTTACTTATAACCAATAGACATAAGAAATTCACCATGTAAAGCCTTACAAACTAGCCACTTATTCGGGCCTAACTACTCCTTAGGCCGCCGCTTCATCATCGCTACTATTCCTGTCGCCGCTTCATCGAGCAGGCCTAAATTTATGAAGGAGGAAAAGTGGAACTTGTTTGATAGACTTAATACTAGGCTCATTCGTCAACTAAGCTAAAGAAAAAAATGAATTAAGTGCTAGAGTGGGAACTATTCATCCCTTAGATTAACCAGTGAATTCTATCTACCTTAATTTCTAAAAAACATAGAAAAATGACACTCAAAAAATATTTCTAGCTACTCTTATGATTTTACTGTTAATGTCTTAGATAACTATAAAAGAGGTAGAAAGATAACAGATCTTATTAAAAAAATATTCTTTGCTCTGAATTTTACTGCACTCACACACACACACTTGTTAGTATTGCAATTTTTCACTCCACTCTTATCCCTTAGCCTAGGTTGTGTAAAAATAAGATTCTCTATCGACGAACTGGCTCTGTTTCTTTTTAATTATCTTTTTTCAACAAGCTCAGAAATGAATTACTAGGCAAAATTGGATAGTTCCCTATCAGAGGGGCAATAACAAAAATCTTTTGTCTTTAATTTTAGATCATGCTCCCTGTCTTACAAAAAAAAAAAATAAAAAAAGTTATGGACTGAAGTAAGACGGACACTGAAGTATAAAGAACAAAACTGCCTATTTGCTTAATCATCTAATTCTAGGGTCTTTATAGAGAGTATGGGAGGACATTGACCATTTTACAAGGAAAAGAGCAAAAGCAAGTGAATTTCTTAAAATCTAAAGCCATATTACACTCTAATTGCAGAAGGTTCTTTAATTTAAAAAAATGTTCTTCAAGAAATTACTTTTACCCAGAGGAACCGCGGAATTTCAACTAACAAATTAGCACTGCTCCACCCCGAACAAATCGTAAATGAACAAGTTCGCACAATCAAAAAGGGTGTACGACGGATACTTGCATGTCTCTCAGCTTTGTCTTCATACATCTTTTTCGAATTGCTGCCGGAACCGTAGGCAGATTTCGTTCCTGACTATTAAAAATAAGTATGAAATGAAAAAGAGCGACGCAATGGGAATTATTCTTCCCCGCGAATTTTAACTCTGACTAAACGCTGAGTTCGCCATTTCGTTAAAGTGTAAATTAAGACTAAGTCCCGCTCCCTGGTAAGTAACTTGAAGTGAACGAATTAAAAGTGTTTAACCGATCTGCCTTCTAGTCGACCCCATATCGTACTGTACTCAAAACCGCGCGTTCTTCTCTTAAGATCATCATTTTCGCGCCACGAGCATCCCTGACGCCTCTGAGGACTCGAAACTGGAGCAGCCCCTCAAATCTAATTGGCTGGCTTCAACTAACCAAGATCTCCGGGGGAGGACAATGCAGATCCTGTAACGTTCATTTTCTGCCTAAAAAGTATGAAAAGAGATTAATCCAAATAAAATGTTTACAAAGAAAGTTACAACAATTACAACAGTATTACTATATCACATATAATAAATGCTACAAAATGGTACCAAACATGACTACAATATCTTGCCTAATAACTAATTACCCAATTTCCTTATGCGTACAACATACAAATCCATAACCTATTACCCGTTACACCAAAACAGCAATCAATTACAAACAAATATATATATATGTCCAATAAATATACTCCAACTGGCCAGTTGATTTCTTACATTACAAATATGTTATACTTAATCAATTATCAGTTACCTTCAAATACAAAAATCATATATCATTTAATTTTCAGTTATAGTACCCTTAAAAAAAAAAAATCAGGATGTGGCTTCTATACCCCACATTCGGCCACAAGGGCTTCAGCTATTTCCAGACTTGGGTGACATCTGTGGTTAAAATTTTAAACACTTATTTAATTCGGGTAAGTGTGCATAACTGAAGTGAACGGGACGTAGCATAACGGAACGGAACGGAGGACAATTGAATTCGGAAAGGGGGTTAAAGTTTACATCAGTTAAGGACTATAAATACTCGATGCTAAAAACAATAAAATCTTAATTAATTTGCCTTATCGGGATACGATCCAACGTGTCTGTCAGCCCGAGACTATATACCGGCACGGGCAAGGTTTGAACCCCGGCCGAACGTATAGCCGTAGACTCTCATTTAAGAGTCCCGAGTCAATCCCCGCTTTGGACAAGAGTTTTGAAACGCGAGTGACAGTGCCATTCAGTATTCAAGAGTGACATCGAACTAGAGACTCCTGCAGTGAAGCAGACTTGACAGTGTGGAACTTTCAACAGGAACCAGTGATTCAGCCAGTATCACCTGAAGTATGAACCCGAGCTTCGAACCCTTGGACTTCAACGTATCGCAGTGTCTTAAACGTAATAGGATTGATTTCTTAAGTAATCAAGCGTGATTAGGTATTGGTACTCATAATTTTAAGCTCCGTATCGATTTTAATAATTCGTTTCCCAAAACGCTGAACCCCAATAACGCATTAAAAGGAATTGTTTACTTGTTGTCTGTGCTAGGATTAGAAAGATTAATCTCTCTCAGTATGAAATATCCCCGTAGAAATAATTCTTAATTTCAGCAAGTCCAAAGCTCCAGGTTACTCCTCCCTTTAAGAACAAGTGTACCAGAAGTGTACATTTCGTGTTTTAACCTAACATGACAACTTAAGTATATTTTACACACACATTACATACACATATAACGTACTTAACACA
>JAGDQP010000802.1:13441-121056 GCA_022664845.1 Lepisma saccharinum
TAAATATCAATCAAAAAGAGATAACTCTTTATTAGTTCGTCACTACTGTTAGTTTCTTATGATCCAAACTATGGGGTGGATACTTGCACTTTTAAGAACCAAAAGTAACAAGCAGCCTATCTTTCCTTGGAAACTGGTCTTCTAGAACCTGTATTTCTTTAATACAACATGAATACATTTGAAGAGCTCTCCATGGCACTGCTTGAGTTGAGAGACGCTCTGGACGACATACACGACATGCAGATTGGACGATAAAACAGCGAAGAAAGAAGCAGTGAAGCGTCGTCGACTCCACAGAGATGCCCCCCAGCAAGTCACAAATGGGTGAGGCAGGTCCCTCTAGGCCAAACTTTAGTTTAAGAGGTGTGTCCAGGAAGAATGTTTTAATATACAGCGCAAGCTGCAATATGAACAGTACCTTGCTCAGCACTAGGAGTCTGAGAGCTCAAAAGGTATACGATAGACTCAAGAGAGGGACCTAGAGACTCCTCAGACCTGACTTTATTTTGATCGAGTTTACCAGAGCATAGTCCAATTCAGAAGAAAACAATACAGGTAATCTGCGGAGGTCTGAATTAATTACAAACGAGGAGGTCACCAATCATTCTAGACAGTTAATACCAAAGTTCGAAGAAGAATGAGAATTTACCTTAAAAGAGTAAAAGACCCGTTTCGACCCAGAGGCCATAAAGAAAGTGGCCAAGAGTGCTAAGGGTGTCGTTTACACTGTTACAGAGAAAGTGTTGGTTATTTACATTCTTTCCCTTCGAGTGCTTCAACTTTGATTACTTCACTTGTGGTGGTTTCTATAAAATCATTCTTCATTCGCGCACCGGAATTCGCTCAGTCGCCTTTTAGTACCTAACCTCTATTTAGCAAACAAATATAATTTACTTCTCTAGATCAGGAACAACATTACTTAGCAGAAAAGGAATGAATAAATCTTAAATATACCAAATGATAACTCGATAAAGTTTTAATAATATATTGAGTATTAGATAATAATTAATATACAAAGAAATCTTGTTAGTTATTCCGTTGTTTCGAGCCTTGGCAAGATACGCAATAATTATTTATTTGAACCTACTCAATTGATTCAAATCAAACAAACACCGTGGCACGACAGCCCATTAAGGGCCCAGGTCTAACAGTCAGCTTTGGCACTCATGCCGTAGAGGTGAGATGTGGTCAGCATCTCGGCTCCTCCTCGCCGTTAATGCCATTTCCTTGACCGGAGTCCGCTACCTCTTTATTCAGGTAGCTCTCCATTTGGCCTCACTGGGTGGACGCCGCACAGGGAACACCATCTGGAGTACTGCAACGGTCATCCATCCAAGCACTGACCAGACCCAGAGCTGCTTGACTTCGGTAATCTTACGGGAACTGGTAGACCAGCTTGGCTAGGGCGTTGCCCCCACTCAACAGATTCAAATACTCGGAAATTACTGTCAATACTTCATCGCCGAATCACATTCCATAAGTACTTAATATGAAACTATATCCTTAAATTCAATTGTACAGCTTTGCAGGATTCGAACCCAGTCCCCTTAACAAACTAATTCAGTAAATCGCGTATCCCCTTGAGGCTCTTCCCATACAAATTAGTCATGCTCATCGTTATTCCGCATAATAACCTAGTTTGTGTCTCGTGTACGGTGAGAGAAATCTTACATGGAACTTTTTGATATTCAGCTCAAAATTCCGGCCATCTTCTAATGAGCTGAAAATAGAGCTCAGAAATACGAAAACGTCAACTAGACAGTTGCTAACAACATCCATCGCTTGCGCTTGCCTCAACTTCTCAAGGGGAAACAAATTAAATAGTCCATAGCACTTCCTTGGAAGCAGTTCATCTTGAAGCATCGCATATACTCTTTAACTAATAAATTTACTCTGCCAGACCAGCTTGTTAACGCCACAAAACCGTAACTACAAGTATGTCGACAAGTAGATAAGTTTAATGTGGCTAAGCCTGCCTCTGCAAGAAGCTATGATCTTGGAAGTGTCTCAAGCGTATATTCATTACGTGTTTGTTTGTTACAACTAATTCTATACAAGACAATAACATTTCTGCAAATCAAAGAAAATCTTATTCGAGAACTTCGGCAATTACTTCATTCGAACAAATATATTTTTTGAAATAAGAAAAAGAAAAAAAGAGCATTGTTTCTAAAACGTTGAACTTATTATTATTATTTTCATATTGCTACATTCTTACCCTGGCTGCCATTGTACAGCCAAACTTCTGCTGCCCCGTGCCTTTATATCAACTTATAGGTTCCTCCATCTCGAAGATCGACTGAAATTTTAAACTGGTACTCTATCGGACGTATTTATACAACACATACATTGGCATATTCCGGTGCGAGAAATAGGGGTGTCTACAAAATGAAAGAAGTGGACTTGCCTCTTTTACACAAAATTCAGATGGACTCTACTAGCTGTCCTCAATTACAATAAATTCCCTTCATGATTTTTTTATAACCTAGTAGGGTCTTCTCATCCCTCTGTTCTTAACGTGTCCTGGAAGCTGTTTCTGTCCACTTGCAAGCTTCACATTCACTTACCATTGGAACTCATTTCTTCATTTTACATTGGCATAAATCTTAAAGTCCAAGAATATTCACTATTTACAACTCTCATAACACTAGCACATGTATAAACACTCTCAAATAATAATAATAATAAAAAGAATATTGGTCAACCAAAAGAAGATAGAAACAAAATTATATAGATAACATATCCGCAGTGTTAGTCTAATTTCACAATAGTTTGATCATTTTCTGAAGAGGAAGCTACAAAACAACCAACAACACACCAAAAAACTAGAAATCTACTAACAAAAGCCACAAGACATTCTAAAGGTACAAGTAAACATCACCACCCAGACACCCCAGGAGGGACACTGTAGAGAACTTGTTAAAGACCTTCAAAAACTGCATTAAGTAAAAATGCACATTAAAAAGAAGTGCCGTTATCACGGCCAACAACACATTCTGAAAAGCGAGAACTTTCTTTCACCCGAACAAAGAATTAATTAAAGAAAACTCTTTCTGAAAGAACTGCCGTAGCTTACATAGAAAAGCAAAGAAGGAAGCAGAACCTGGAGAAAGGGCTTTCATTCTGTTCCACGCCTAAACCAAATAATTTGTTCTTAAAGACTGTAAAATATGTTAGGAAGGGCTTAGTCATTATCAAAGGGCATTACGCAAAATAAAAACAAACGTAACAGAATCCAAAATGGCTCTCTTACAACCAAAGAGAAGTAATATGGATCGAGACATATCTCTCCATTGCCTATTAGAGCATACTGGTCACATTCAGGAGAGAATATTAGAACTCCTTAATGCCAAAACCAAAACAAATCTAACCCCCGCTACAGAGACGTGTAATAAACTTAATCAAAGCAAGAAAATATGTCACGATTAAACCCACAGACAAATCAAGGGGATTGATCATCCTAGAGAAACAAGACTATGAAATAGAAGCTTTGCTTCAACTAGAGGATGGATCCTCCTTCAGAGAATTCCACGAAAAGAAAATAATAACCAGTTTTGAAAACCAACTCGTATACGCTGGAGCACTAAAACATATACAAAAAGGTAGATAAATCAAACCCTTATGCAAAACTGATGAGGTTTCAGCCCCTACCAAAGGTTCAGAAGCAATCACACCGAAAAGACAGGCCTACCGCCGGGGAGACCCATAGTTTCGACGTATAACAGCGGAACGAAATATTTGAACAAATACAGAATACAGTTTGGATATAATTATATTAAAGCCTTGTATCTATTATTAATTTGATTAAAAGAAGCAGACAAGGCTGTCACACTTAACTATATTTTAAAAACACACAGCCAGCGTAACAGTTTCAATGTTCTAACAACATCTTCCTCAGACGACACATTAACAGACACTAACAGTTCATAAAAAGTACCAGAAGGCCAAGAGATCCTTACTACGTCATCCGCCAATCATATGAGACGTGACGTTCTCTTTCTCCTTGATGTGAAATTGTGCAAATTCAGATAAAAGAAAACATTGGGGGATAATAGTCTTCTAATATAAATTGAACTGTTAGATTTGTCGAAATTATTCACCATCACTGCTGTGATATATTAAACTTTGTTATAGTCAGGGGAAAAGAATGAGGAAAATAGCGACCAGACCCTTTATTTAAAGTATTATGCAGGCTGAAAAGGTTGAAAAACAGTTTGAATTTTATTTCTGGCCTTTAGACATCTAAGGCCCAGGTCGAGATATGGGAGGGGAAATGATTCGTGAAGGTGTCGGCCAGGACCCATGATGAAGGTGAAATCCCGACATTTGCCTGATGTAACTGAGGAAAAAAAACTGGAAAAACCTCAGTCAGGATGGTCGAGCGCTGGGATCGAACCCATGACCTCCCGTAAGCTACACCAATGCTTTCCCACTGAGCTACAGCTGCTCGGTGAAGCTGAAAAACTGTGAATGGCTGGCCGGAATGATTTTGGAACATTAAAGAAATGATTTTTCAATATACGGATTTTGCATGATTTTTTGAACTTTCAATTCCATTGTCTAAAAAAAAAAGAAGTATTTTATGACTTAACACTCTTTGCACAAGCACCCGAGATACGTTGTTCCAACTTTCAGCGACTTTTACCAATAGACCACTGGGTATTAAAGAAACGCGATGCCTACTTCTGGCCGATGTGTTTACAATTACAAAAGACTATGGAGACACTTCTACAAGTATAAACGAAACGTTTCATGGAGTTTAATTTTAAATACATTTTCTAAAGGTAAAAAATAGAAACATAATGAATGTGGTTTAGTTTAGTTTATTTGCTTCTTTTACATGGCGAAGTTAAGGCTGAAAGAGTCTTATCTACCACTTGACCACTTGGTGTAAACGTAGTAAAATATCTTGTTAATATGTTGAAGAATTATGAAGAAAAAATATACATACATAGGTATAAATGCCTTGTTTACCTAATTCTAATGTTACAATATATTTTTTTTTAAATTGATAGCCCAAACTTGTATTCTTCTACTTATTTTTATATATATCGACATAATACGTTGCGAAAACAAACGTAGAATTAGAAACGATTTTTAATTTAGGCCCTGAAAAATGATTTGACAGCGACTGTATGATTTTACATCAGCGGAAACCAAGGACCAAATGTTTCAATGTAGTAAGTTTTACATTGATAAGTATGACATGATCCAATGGCTTGGTCAAGTTACTTAATCAGGTTCATCATGAGACAAGTGGCTAATGAAATAGGATTTACGTGATAGCGCTAGTTTCACTACACCTGTGTACGTATTCGATATTTCGATGTGTTGTAAATAATGTACCTCTGCTCGATTTCCGGTGTGAGTGTTGGAGATTCAATGGTGCAAGAGATTTAGAGGGAGAGAGCTTTAAAAAGTGTGAAATGTGTAACAAATAAACATTTTAAGATTTTTTTGCCTCAGTCTTCCGGTTTTTGTTTGTGATTGATGCGTGAATGTCGAGCAGTCGCCTCATATGATTGAAGAACAAGTATAACGATGAATGTGAAGGTTGAATTAATTTTGTTTTTGTGTATTTTGTTCGGGAGGTGTAAACGTTGTAATTGCTTGGATGAAAGTAATACTGGAAAAATAAGGAGTGCGGAGGTAGTGCAAGATCCAAATATTAAACCCCTTCAGCCACAAGAAAATGTACAAGCGAGAGTAGTGAATATTGTTCCGACAAAAGAACAAATCCAAGGAGAAAATGGTAAGTTGACATCTTATGTAATCGTTTGTTTTGGGTGGTTTTGTTTTGAAAGGGATTTCAAAACCTTATTCCATGATATTTGTTTGGATAGAGTGGAGAGTCATGACCTTCCGGGCACTAGAAGTTGTAATTGATTTTGTTACATTCCAAAGATTAAAGTTACTTGCTCTATAAACCAGGCGAACTAAATTTCAAATGTTTAGTGTGGCCTAAAGAGGAACCAAATGTTTCTTAAATCTTTTATGGGCTAGATATGGTTCCAAGTTTCTGAGATTATTTACAGTGTTCATTCCCTGTTACTAAGGGATATGTTTAAAATGTTTCATGTGTGGTTGTTGAAACGATTTGTCATGCTGTACTACTGATTATTGGATTCATAGAGAATTAGCGAATATTTTTGAAATATTAGAGAGTCTATAGTTCATTTAGTTATGTTTTATGGTTCCTGTTCCACTTTTTGGAAAATCAGATGGATAAATTTTGCTTTCGTTTCCCCAGCTTCCGCCAGCTATTGAGTCATATGTACGCTTTGTACCACTGATTCCCTTACAAATAATGGTATTATTTTTAGCTTACGTCGGGCGTGAGTTTTCCGAACGAAATAAGTCACAGATTCATGAATCGGAGTCATGGTAATGTTACGTCATAGTGACATTTATTTTCATTTACCATTGATATTTTGCTACAAAAATTACGGACAGTATGTCGAGTGAGCGAAAGCGAACGAAGACGGGTTTGAAAAAGCCAGGCTATATATGTTTTCATTATACGCGATGCACATCACCTTTAACAGACACCACATGTGACTGCTCCATTTATGGTTCCAAATGGAACACCCAACGTATACTAAAGAGAAGCCCAAATAATTGACACAGACACTTCTAGAAAAACACAGCAATAACCAACAGTCCAGAAAATGTTACAAAAAGGCATGCGTCATTATTATTTCTTAAAATACGTACTCAATTTCTTTACTATATGCAGACATTGTGGCAAGCAGAGGAATATTAATGGCGTCACTTCATCGAATGAGTGAGTGAGTATTTTGCTACGAGAATTACGGAATTAATGCCCAGAGACAAAGACATATTACAAACAGTTAGTTTAGAACTTTTTATTCATTATACCTATACGGTGCACATTCCCATTAACACACCATTTGGTCTGCCTGAACAACGAAGTTACCAAATAGTCCCACTTTAATTTTTCCCTTTTTTGATAGTGCCATCAGTCGGAAGTTCGTTATAATTTGTGTTTCACATTTTTTTGGGGGGGAACCTAAAGTAAAAATCATCCAATAAGATTGGTTCACTTACCGTCATTATTAAAGATTAAAGCAGTATGCGCTTTCTTCCACTCAAAATGAAAAAAAAAGGCACTGGTTGCAATTAGGTCGCCAGAAACAAAAACGAAAAAAATACAGAGTAAATGAACTGTGTGACGTGTTAGAGGGAGTGTAGGTGTTTAGAGTATTATTTTTGTTTAAATAGCTACTATTATAAATGAAGTTCGTATTTAATCATTGTGTAATGGTAGATGTTATAATGTACTTCTTTTATACGGCGTTAATATACTTCTAAAGAAGAATGCTTAATTAAGGGGTGAAGTGAATGTAATGTGTTAATATTGAAGAATGTGTGCCCGTGTCCTTATATTCATATCGCCCCTTGATTATACATTCACATTCTGCATTCTACACATACGAAATAATGAAACAACATTTGAAGTACATTGGCCACCACATAACTAACAAAAATAGCTAATATTGCTTATCCTCACAAATAGTTTTGTACTTCGATAGATGCATATTGCGAATAGAAACAGATCGACTTTTCAGGGTCGGACGTGATAAAATATTCAAAGTTTGCAGTATATGCGACGACGATCATCGCTATCAGGTACGAAATACCCAATAAACCGCTTGTAGTGATTTTGAAAAGGATTAACTTTTACCCAGTTTGGCAGCACCTTGACAAGATGATACAAAAGGTTATGTATGTAGTCTGGAATTGGATTACAAATCAATTCCAAAATTTTCTCCTCACAATATTACCAACCTGATATGGTTATAAAGTTTATATATAAATCAATAAATAAATCACAGCCATATTCAATCTACTACGGGATTAGAGCTGTCCCGGAGAGAGGAGATTGGTCCCCCACGATGACCAGACGGGATGGGAGAGGAAAGCTTAAGCTCTCACTGTGATTGTCACTATCTTTTATTCACAGCAGCACCCCAATTGCATCACGATGCTGGATAGGCACCGTTCCAGACCTACACGCCTTGGAAAAGTCCTCGGTGGGTCCGGGAATCGAACCCGGAACCCTTCAGTCCGTAGTCAGAAACGCTAACAACTAGACTCACGGGGCAATCCAAGTTTGTATATATAGTACATCCTCTCCCAACACATCTGGTCATTGTCAGTAGACCAACTCCTCCCTCCGGGAAATATGGCTGTGAATTACAAGTATATACTACATATAGGTAAGAACGGGGTTCGCTGAACACACGTGCACAATTTGAAGAGATAGAAAAGCAAGTGACTTTGTAGTTAGTACAGTCAAATTAAGAAAAATAGGGGAAACAATTTATAAAGTTTTGATACTTAGCCATGAGAGTAGTTGGTAACAAAAAAGTTACCTTCCCTAGGGAATGCGCGTCCCCCTCTCACCCCCCCAAAAAAAACAGTTCTTTTTGGCGTTTTAGTTTTTTTTCAGTTTTGACGCAAAACCACTCGATTTTTGACAACTTCTATTACGTAAAATTTCTCTACGTAAAATAAAGGTTCTATGTATCTTTTGTGAACGAAGCACCGTTTTTCTGTAACAGACGCCGGAAAAAGGGGCAAAAATATGTAAGCATTCGATTTTGCTACGTTTACGCTAGAGGGAGCCTGTGCTGAAACTCAGTAAATGGCAACACAGTATCGTGCATTTTCAATTACTCTCTTTTTTTTTTCTTCTTCCTGGAACTTTAATTCCAGGTACCAAGTAGACACTTAAAATTCAGCTTCTTGAAACCATTGGTCGTATTAAACAACGAGGAAAAGCTTCAAAGGTATGGATTCAGTATTGTGAGCTTGTTGAGCTTGCCTAGCATTTGATTCAGGCAGAGCGGATGGGGAATTGGGAACTCCATCTAAAGTGTGCGAGGGCTATGCCCTCTATCTTCCATGGAGCAGGACACTTCCCCTACGCCAAGGCCTGCCTGCCAGTTATACCTGCAGGACATGGAGAACCTGAAAAACACTGAAGCCGGAAGAGTACCAAAAATCCACTGTGGAAAGCTATTTCACCGTAAGACGCGCTGGTGTAGAGTTTGAACAAACTCTAATGAAAAACATTGGCATTGTTTCAGATGGAAGAGGGTTCACTGACAGTGTCTTAAATAGATGAATTTGTGGTTTGCTAGCAGCCCATCATACATGTGAAGAAATGGAAAATTTCTGCAACACACTTGCAGCCTCCTCCAACCAACATGTTGAACTGAGAAGCGAGAGAAGTGAAGTCGAGCGAACTCATAAAAAAATTGCTTCTAAGGATGTAAACCGTGTCAGTTGGTGAATTATCTCTTCAAACCATAGGAATTGATAACATGAACATTTTTGGCTCCTTCAAATTCAGATGATTTGAGAGATTGCTTCAAGTATAAAGTGATAACTGGCAAGTGTAAATTGTATGTCTTTTTTCGACAGCAGTGGTCTCATGAGGAAAAACAAAACTAGGGTTAACAATTTGTGTCACCTGAAGTTGTTGTTGCCTTTTTATTGAAAGGAGAAAAATTGGCAGACTTTCCAGTTGAAACTTCGTGAAAAATAAACGTAGAGGTAAATTGGACGTTTATTTTTCGCGAAGTTTGAACGGAAAAGTCTGCCAGTTTTTCTCGTTTCAATAAAAAGGCAACAACAACTTCAGGGGACACAAATTGTAGATACGAGGTATCAATGGTTAACCCTAGAAAAACTACAATCTATTCGATCGCCTACCTAAACGGAATATTGAAATCGAAGACGAATTTTTCTTTTTAATAGATGAAGGGTTCCTCATTCATCATGCTATGTGGTCACAGGGGACATTTGTCGATATTTATGAGACATTCATCTCCTACATTCGTAGACATTGTAAAGACAAAGAGTTTTTGATGGGTACTCCAAAGTTCTCTAAACACAAAAACAAGAGAACGTCAACGGCGAATGATGAAGTGAACGGCACCAGAAATTTTGTTTAATGAGGGAACAACGCTTGTCCAACCTCAATCCACGTTTTCAGTAATTTAAGTAAGCTTCATTGCATAGCTTGCCTAACGTCTTGAGAGTGCTGGCATTGAATCAATTATTGCTGAAGACGATGCAGACGTCTACATTCTCCGGAAAGCCGTAGATGCCTCACAAGTAATCGTCCAAGTTTTCATTGTATGCCAAGATAGTGATCTCATTGTTCTCCTCATAGCCTTTGTACCAGAAGGAAAGGATATCCTTATGATGAAAGAAAGTAGAGGGAATGTCAAAATAAGATTTTACAGTTTGAAAGATTTACCAACTTCTATGATTCACGAGTGTAAGAAATCAATTATTTTCCTTCACGCAATGAGTGGCTATGACTCTACGTCAGCCTTCTTTGGAAAAGGAAAACCGCAGATAATTCAACTGTTTAACTGATCGCAACATCTCCACGATATCCCCATTGTGTTCAAAGATCCAACATCGACACGCGGGGTCATTGAAATTCGAGAAATTCAATCACGCAGTGTACACTAGAATCCGGCAAACAACTGGTTCAAACGATTTGAACGATCGCAGATTTCAGTGTTTTAAAGAGCTAATAGGCAGGCAAACGCTGTGATTCTTTCACGCTTGCCACCCACCGCTGATGCAGCATGCCTTCACTCACATCGTGTATATCTGCAAATTCAGACGTGGTTGGGGAAATCTCTGAACCCAAAGGCCTGGGGATGGAAGGAACGGAGTTCATCGCTCTCCAGTGTACATAACACAAATACCAGCTCCAGGAAGGATCCTAAATGAATATATGTGGCTGCACTCAGGGCTGTGGAAGGAAGTGCAAGTGTGTTAAAGCAGACTTAGTCTGACTGACGCTGCACACCTATGTGTATGAATTATGGGCAAAGCTGCACTAATTGGGTGCCCATTGACTTGTGTGATGAGGTTCCTAATGATCCTTTGTAAACACGTGATTTTTTTTTTCACTCTATTATTTACTTTCCCATGTAATCATATGAACGTAAGTTTATTATGAATACATTTTTGCCTTTGATATTTCACATTACTTTACCCTTTTGACACATCTGGAATAGAATATAGGAGACTATGGTGTAATACTATTATATAACAATAGTTATATCATCATATTTATATTCAGCCATTTTCTCTCCATATATCTTGGTCTACTGCTATCCTCATCCAGTTAGCAAAACAGAAACGTTTGATTTCATCTACCCATTTTGCATTTGGACGTCGTCCCGGTCCGTTCTTTTCTCTGCGAATCCAGTGTAGTACATTCGTCGTCCATCTTCCATCTGTTCGTCAAGCTATGTGACCGGCTCATATGCACTTCATATTTTTTGCAGTCTTGATTATATCTTCTACACTTGTGTGTGCGCGAATCCATTCATTTATCTTCCTGTTCCTCCTAGTTATTCCTAGCATATATAGGTATTATATAACAATACTTTTGATGTAATCGATTAGTGATGTGGTTTAAATAAGAAAAGAAATAAAAGAAAGTACGTATGAACTTGAAAATAGGAGAAAATCAAATGCTTACTTATTTTCACCCCTTTTCCGGCGTCTGTTACAGAAAAACTGTACTTCATTCACAAAACATGTATGGAACCTTTTTTGTGGAGAATTTTATGAGGAAACATTTTTGTAATAGAGGTTGTTGTTGAAAATTGAGTGGTTTTGCGTCAAAATTGAAAAAAACTAAAGGAAAACGCCAAAAAGAGCTGTTGGGGTGGGTGAGAGGGGACGTGCAACCCCTAAGGGAGGGAACTTTTTTTATTTCCAACTACTAATCCCTCAACGAGTATTATGGCAAAATATCAAAACTTTATAAATTATTTTCCCTGTTAGCTCTTTTTTGGGCTAATTCGACTGGACGTGTAATTGTGTATCGTACGTGATTTTCGTCAAGGTAGTATTCCCAATTTTTACCTGCCAGTAGTTCTAATTTCTGTGAGCCTGGATGGATGAAGAACAAATTATAATAAATTCATGAGAAAGTTTAAAGTTTCTAATTGATCTGGAACCTCAAATACATTTAATTCCGGCGAGTTACAGAAAAGCTGTGTGCTTTGTAAAACTTCAGTTATATTGCTTTCAATTGCTGTAATCTTCGAGGGATAGCCTGTTCACTAATCTAAGTTTGTACTTTTTATGCCAGTAACTTGAATTTAAGGCCAACATTTATAGGCCTATGTGTCAAATTGTATTTGTATTATTGTGGCGCTTAGGCCAGAAGAAAATTTTTAATGTTTGACGTAGTATAATATTCAAAGGTTGCATCACTGCATTTTGTAGTTCACATATGATGTTTTGATTGGTCAATTTTTAACTAGCCTTGAAGAAACTGTCAGATCGTTCTTGCACTGAAATATAGCCATTCATATTGAGAAGTTTTTAAAGACATTAACTGATGAAGCATTAGTCAGAAGCAGTCGGATTTTTTTTTTTTTTTTTTTAAGTATATTCCTGCATAAACTCGTTTACTTATCTTATTGTAACATTTCAAGGTGTTACCCAAGATTTTGCGTAGCTGCTCACCGAACATAAGAAAAAATAATCTTATCGAAAAGTTTACTATGCCCGGAAACCCTGAAATGTAAAGTGCGAGTTCTGGTGATCAGTTGTTTATTTTGTAAAAATAGTAAACGAAGATTTCCGGATGGAGTCAAGTTGTCAAAAATTTCCAGACATTTTCACCTTTGTTCTTTTTCGTATAAAATGGCTTAGTGATGTAGATAGGAGTAAAACTTATTCCCCCCCCCCCCCGCGCAATGTCACTCCCGATTGACTTTGTTGCCAGAATCTATTTTAAATTTATATCCTGAACCCTGACTCATCTGTCATAGTTAGAATGAGATGGGAGCAGACGTACATCTCTATCCTTTTCGGCAACCATGAAGTCGGCCTCAACTATATGTAACTTCCTTCCATTCTCTTCGTCGTTCTGTCTCTAGTTGCACTTTCATCGTATTTTTCAATATTATTTCTTTATTCTTCCTTTCCCCTTCATCTTTATTCTTATTCCCCCTCTTATTCTCTCAGGAAGCCTCTTACCTACTCTAGTAACCTTCGCACTTTCTTTTCAATTTGGTGTTTTCTCCGTCCCATGTAGTCATTTTCTCGCCTACATAACCTGACCACACTGTTACCCAGCATCAGTTGGCAAATTGGCATATCCTTAACACATTCCGGCACCTGTCCGCTCTGTCCATTTTCTTTCCTACCATGTGAAAACGCTTTTGGGAAACGGAACCGCTTTTTTTTTTTATAATGTTTGTAAAGTGCCTGTACATCTGTCTACGTATTCTAACATGTAAGTAATCTAAGTATCCCTATTTTACCATCTTTGTATGGTAAACCTTCATTTTCGGCATATACTACTAACACCGCTGCGCATATCTTGTAAGCTTTTAGAAACGAAATTTATTTCTCATGTTCTATGAGCAGCCATCCAGACTCTAGTGACACCGAGAAATATTGCAGACAATTAAATAAATCTGTTTCTTGCGGAAATATACATGGTTTGTAAATAAGTTTCCGACTTTGGCAACATTTTTTACAACCGTGCCTGGATGTTGATCAAAGTTTCGTTTTTTGTCTTGAAAATTTGCGAATATGTAGAGCTAGATTTCACTACAATAACGATGCCTCTGCATTGTAGTTTAATTGTTACGTACTTTTTTGGCATACTCGGTACATTGGCACCAAATTTAGTTTTTTTTTAAATTTGTTACACACAAACCTTGTGATTCGCCTATCGGAGCGGGCAGGAGCGGCGTTCCGGTTTGTGAGTATCTTGATCCTTCCTGTTGCGTCTCGAAACTGTAGTAATCATAGACTTAAAAAAAATGGCGACAGCATGCTAATAAAGCCTTCCGTTTTGTGAAGATTTACATTTCCAGCCTCTGGCTTGAGGAGTTTGTTTTCTCCATTGCTGTCGCCGCGGAGTCTCCGCTTAGCCGTGCTCACCAATACACAGAAGGGAAGAAGGTGATGTCAAGCTCTTAACCCCCTTCACTTTCCCAAGCTATTTAAGCCTTGGTACTCTACTCTTCACCCCACCGGCCGGAATCCGCCCTCTTGAGAAAAAAGGAACAGGGTGAAAAGTACATACATGAAGTGAAGCAAGAGTCAAAATTCATGTTCTTGATTATTCTTGTCTCTCTCTTTTTAGCACTACTTCGAATGTTTCATAAGTCACATTCGCGTAGAGATATACGGTACTTTTAATTGAATTTCTGTGCTATTTATTGTTATTTGTGAGCATAATAAGTTTTCTAAACTAACGCTGAAATTCTATTAATTTGGTTATGCAATGTAGCTACTGTAGTATACAAAACAAACGCTAACGGTAATTGTACTGACATAACGAGGAGACTACTATAGTCAGTTTCAGAAAAGAAAACTGAAATTAACATTTCATTTATCAGCATAGTGTTGCTACACACTATGTGGTTAATGCTCATTATAATTTTACCACATCCCACATTTATGAAACAGTAACAGTTACATAGTTTACGTTGCTATGAATTCTTAATTGTAGGAGTGATTGATATGTTATATTCAGAACTCAGCTTCCGTGGTTAACGTTGGTGACTTCGGATTCGACTCTGGGGAGGTGCGCAGCATCGATTCGTGCCTCAGGCTATTCTGTCCGAGGTTTTTCCGGAGTTGCCCTCAATTTCACCAGGCGAATACCGGGATAATCGACTGAGAACTTTGCGTCTACCTTTCTCTTTTCTGTTTTCATCGGAAAAGTACTCACCTAGGGACTTCATACCACTAACTTTTGACGGGCTTAGGACATACTTGTCAGTTTAATCCAGTAATATAAATCGAATAACACGTTATTTAAAGAGAAATCCTCCTGTGTGGCCTAGTTGGTAGCGCGTTCGCCTTCAGTCGCAGTTTCGATTCCCGGTTGAGGCTCAAAATTTCGCTGTTGACCTATCATCGTGAGAACGCTTGAATAAAGGATGTAGCGGACTGGGGTCACGATGGTCAGACCTACTGCTCTCCGAAGAGGCGTTCCACTGACAGCGTAACGCACTGTTTTGAAAGTAATACAGCCGTCTAACAGGTCAGGGTCCTTTAGGGGCTGTCGCACCACCCAGTTTTTTATATGAGAGAAAAACAAGCTTATTTATGAACAATGCTTGACGATCACTCAGCGAATGAGAATTTAGTATTTCACTGTTTTTAAGCTTATAACAAACTTCCTCAGAGCACTAACGTAACAGCCTCATTGTATGAAGTAGAAAAAAATTGGGAGGGAATATTCGCAAAGTAAAATAGAAGTTAAAGAAAATATACAATTCTGTTACGAAGGAAAGATGATGGAACAGTAAGTAATTTAAAAGTATCAGGATATTTTGTAACTTTGTTACACTGAGAAGGTAGTCTGTGAAATTGGAAACGCTTTACAATAGCATGCCTTGGTGTCTGTATTGCGAAAAGGTCGTTAGGGCGGATGGATTTTACAGGAACTCATGGGGAGGGGGGTCCCTCATGAAGATTATCACTAGAAGAATATTCTATTGATTAATTATTCTATGCAGGCGCGAAAGCGAACGATAACCAGAAAATGTAACAGCACTGAAGGAGTCACCATAACCCAAATAGGAGAAGTGCTGAGATACACAAGTCTTGTTAAATAAACTGAATGCTGGGTCTTTCGGATCAGCGAATCTAAACCCAGAAGTGTACCAAATCGTAACTATTTGAAGAATTAAGTTTTTTTTTAAATATTTATTTTTACTTTTAGAAGCTGCAGGTTGATACATAAATATGTTTATTGAGTTTTGAGCTGTAACTTCTCATCTTGTGAATGAGATATAGTCCTACAGTGTTTCCCTGAAATAATGGCACAAAGTCTCGGAGATGACAGTTTACATTGGGAAAAAAAAAATCTCCATTCCTCTGTTTCTCCTCTATTTACGACTAAACCTTGTTCCTTGAAAATGAACCCGGAACGGCTCGAAAATGGAATCCGAAGCGGTTTTGGTGACGAGGACTGACTTTGTCTTGACCAGGATGGAATCCAATATAAAACGTTTGTTACTACGGTGATGAACTTCCGAGTTACGTAAACTACAGAGTAGGGTTGTTCGGAAGTCCAAAGTCAGTTCCGGAATTCGGAATTACTTGGATTCCGGAATCGCAAAAATTGGCATTCCGATTCTGGAATTCTGATTTCCATTCCGGAATTCCGAACACCCCTACTACAGAGTTATTTAATTAGGTGGAAGCTCACTTTTTGTTTTCATTGTATTTTTTGCAATGGACGTAACTGCAATGCTGCTTTTACAAATTCGAACTGTGCCGATTTTTTTTTTACTTTTCTGTTTTGTTCATTGGTGTTGCAAACCATCACACTGTTTCAGCAATAAACAAGAAAGAAAAAATCGTCTCTAAAATATTGCGTCTCTGAGTTCGAATTTGCTGGAGCTACATTGGGTTCCGCCTAAAGAAAGAAAACCCATAAGAAGTTTTATTTGTGACCTTTAGGCAACTTTGGCTTAGGCTGGAATAGGGTAGGAAAGGGATTGGGAATAAGTAGGTCAGGACCAAGTTTGAAAGTACCATCCCGACATTTACTCGATGTGACTGAGAAGAAACTTTGGGAAAACCGTAATCGTTCCCAAAACTTTCCAATTGCTAAGCCAGCGCTCTTCCAGCTGATCTACGGCTACTGGTTATGTGATGACGGAGATCATCGCTTTATGCTGTCCTTGTAATTTGCCTGATGTTACACATCCATTGTTAATGGAGGCAACAGTTAATGAAAATTGTAGCGATGTAGGCCCTTCTCTTATTTTGGTATCTTTCCTTTCCTCGAAACAAAGAGCCAACTGTAGTTGCCGGATCTATCTGTCAACCTGTTCGTTCGATTGTGTAGAATTTTGATATTGCATGTATTATTCGCATTCGTTCACTCCTGATTTAACTTACATTAGTCCTCATGGCCAAGTAAGCCAGTTTAGTTGTGAAGTTGTTTTACAATCGGATGCCTTTCCTGTAACCAATTCCTCGTAGTCACCTTTTACAATACACAAAAGATTATTCTAATTATTGATCTGTGCGGAGTACATTATGAGGGAAGTTTTCTAAGTCCACACCGTAGTAGTCTGTTGGTCTGGTTTTGTCCGTATTTGGTCAGTGAAACCAGGCTTGACCTGTTGATAAAACCAACTGCACATTCAACAAATCATTTCCTGAGAAGTAGCGGTTTACTTGTAGTTTATTACTGTGTATCAGCATTTCTCCATACAGATTAAGTTAAGTCTACTTTAAATGTTTGAAAGTCCTTCTCACACTTCTTTCATCACAGTAATATTACTCACGGTTTTCATCTTGTATCTTAACTTTATTGTTGTAAATAAAGATTATTTCTCATGGGAGGTTAAGAAAATATACAAGATATGCTACACAGTATTCAGCAATTTATCTCGTGATTCTCCCACTTTCTTCATTCCATAAATTCTCCCATTATGATCCATACGGCCTCAGCGAAAGGTGCCTAAAGGCTTTCAATAAAATTAAGATTCAAAAACGATTTCCGGGGGAAAACTCAATGTATTTTAGCAGACTCTGAAGTATTCTTAATCATTTCATTCTAACTATAATGCTTTTCATATGAACAAACATCGCATTTATCTGGATTTCATAGCAACACACAAATAATTCATATTTGCTTATCAATCAATATGCAGCAGTCCAATGAGATCGTGAAAAGAACGGAATGTGATTTTGCTTTTTGTTGCATGTTCACAATAAATAAGAAACAGAGATATGAACCAAACTTGTCAGGAATTTTTAAACATTTTTTTAAAAATGTCTCCTACATTTACTTTACGCGTTTCCTTTGTGTATGTTACGTGTCACGTAAAAAAATATTTTGTACACCCAATGTTGTAACCATGCTCAGAATACTGCCTTTAGGTAACAATTATTTGTCTTTGAATTTGGGGCAGACATTTGGAATCAAAGAAATTTTGAAGGGCAGAGAAAGTTTTTTAATGCTTTGTGGCAATTTTCGTTGTGTGTGTTGCTATGCCACTTACTAACGGAGGTAATCGGAAGTTTACTGTATTCTATGTTGAACGACAAATTAATTAAATCTATGTTCTAAATTGATTTTTCCTCTTTTGTTTTTAGTTGATGCGTGTGCAGATGATGCTGCGTGTTTATCTATAGCATCGAGTGACAAAGCGGGCCTGGAAGCCATCCGAACTCTTCACCATCAGTTAGATGATGATGCTAATGGGAATGTAGATCTCTCGGAATCTGATGAGGTAGGTAACATTTCATGTGTTATTTAGAAATGTTCCTGTTTTTCCTTCATACTTTTAATGCCATCTAGTTAACTGTAAGGCTCCCTTCAGACGAGGCCACTAGCAGCGTTGCTTAGTGGTTTGTTGGAAGCGCTATCTACGCACGTCAGTGGCAGTCAACCAACGTTTGAAGCCCTACTTGAATGTAGATATTTGGTAAAGTCTTTCAAGTGAATATAGACACGAAAAGTAATAATCATATGTGTAAATGATTGTTGCGTCTTTATTTCTGCTTTTATTGAAACTAAGACAGGGTATTCTATCACCCTTTTTAAGTACAACCCCAAATTTTCAGATTTGTGTATATATATATTTCTGAAGTATAGGCAGCCATATGTCTCAAAGATGAGAAAAAGTCGCCATTTCAGAACATCGTAGAATGGAGCAGCACTGGGTCACTTACACTTTGATACTCTCCATGACAACCTCGTATACGGTTTTTTCTAGGACGATAGCTGTAAAACAGTAGAAAAATATTAAAACCACGTATTGAATAGATAAACGATTTTAGTTCCAGACTATTCTGCGGTACTCTAGATTAAATACAGTGCTTTCGTATTTGAGCTAGAGAACTCACCATCTTGTCTTTACAAACTTTAGAATGTAGTCTTTCTTCTGGTAGGTTAAGTACTATGATTAATTGTGTCTGAAATGTTATGGCTTTAACTAAAGAAAAAAGAAACTAAAAAAATGCGAAGTTTGAGAATTAAAAATTTGGTGAAGGACTACTAGTAACTATGTGATTTTTATTCCTGTAGTACTTGCCCATAGGTAGATTGCATGGTAAAAAAGCAGCTTATAACTTTAGTCCTTCAGTATTTAAAAAATGCCCAATAACATAAAAAACAAAACAAAAAAAAAACATCCTTTTAGGGGAAAGAAAAGTTTATGTAAGCCCAAGTTTAAATGTGTACAAAACATGATAAGATACAGCTCTGTAGGGGTTCTTTGAAGAAATAAACAGTTAGCTTTGTTAGTCCATCTGCTTAAAAATGTAGAGATGTTGTAAAGATGTAATTAGCGTTTGGATCATTCGAAGTTCTCCATTTTTATATTTGCTAGTGCTTTGTATAACAGTTACTGACTACAACTCCTAACTACTAGATTTTTAAAAAACAAGTGTTCCTTAGATACAGGTTTAGACAATTATAGCTGTATTGCAAGGATAGCGTAAAATCTCATTGTCGGGGTATTTTCGGATTGACCGTAATAGCTTTCATATTTTAGTGAATTCACCGTGCTGTCCTTGTGAAACTTTTTTTTAATGACGAATCCATACTGATATCGGAAACTAAAAAAAAAAAAAAAACCTTGACGACATATACACGTGACTGAGGTGATTTAACGACATCTAGATCCCCTACTTGAATCCTGCACTTCCTTGACATTGCGGTGCCAACCTAATATTTGGTACATGGGTAGAAGAATGATATGCCAATAATATATTTATTTATTTTCATGAGATTGCATGTATTTAAGGACACTGTGAATGACCTTGAAACTGTAATCTGTCGTCAGAAGGTTATGTAGTGTATCAATAGAAAGCTTTATTCCTTAGCTTTGCAACGGTGTTTGAATTTCTACTCTGCTACAATTGGGAAAAAAGTTACAGCCATTTTTATGTGTGTGAGTGTGTATTTGTTTTTTTGTTTTTTTCTAAACTTTTGATTTTGATTACCTCTGTATCTTGGACAATTTTCAAAATAAAAATCCGAAAATTGCAAAATTACTTACTTTGTCATATATGAGTCCTTCATACCAACTTTCATCAAAATCAGAATCGCTAAGCTGAAAAACTTATTTTTTTTATTGATCTGACATGGAATGTCCCATATCTTTTATCTATTTAAAAAATTAATTATATTATATATAGTTAAATGCAATCTATAGTTGGTGCGAGTTTCATTTTGGGATGACTTTAGGAATAGGAGTAAACAAAAGATCAGTATGAACGTAAGCCTTTCTTGCACTAAACGTGCTTAGTGGCAAGTTCAGATATGTCTGAAAGTCTCTCACTCGCCATGTACTTCCCGTCTGCCTGTAGCTATTGTGTGGTAAACCAGTAGTACAAGGTTTACACGGGGCTGGTACAATTTCTGTGGACATGTACTTGTGTGAGTAACAGGGTTGCCACCCGTCCCGATTTTGTCGAGACCTTCCCGATTTTCGACCCGATGCAGTATTCGCCAGGACGCAGATTGTTTTGATTTTCAGCTTTCGTAGTTGACACATAGAGAATATTTTATTATTCGATATATTTAACGGCATAGGCATAAAGCTACACTTATTATTTCTGTGACCCATATAAATTTGATTTTGTTTAAGTCTGTATATATAAGAAATACCTTTCGAATAAGTTAGTTCTTAAAAATTACCGTCTGTTTTAATTATTAACTGGACATCTTAAGAAGCGTAGGTGAAACGCCAATATTTATGGTATAAATAATAAAATTTCCTCAAAGTCACTAATCCCAGAACCATCTTTCTATTGACGGGGTGCCGTTGAATTTTTAAAATGCGAGTAAAAATGTCTTGGTTAATAATAAGAAAAGTACAATTTATTTTAGCTAAGTCAGTAATTTTTAATTTCAAAAGAAGTTTAAGATCGTCCTAAAAAGATAAAGTTTACAAATGGTAAAATTTTTCCATGGAAGTATCCCCTATCTCCGTCAAACAGCCTGTCTCTATTTTATTGAACCAAAGGATGGCAACCATGGCGAGTAGAATAATTTTTGAGAAGTGTGTGTAAGAGAATACATTAAGGCACAGTACCCAGTTTGATATAAAAGGACACAGCAGCAGTAGGAAATAACCAAGGAAAGTGCAGCCATGGATAATTGGAAAACGTTCTACATTTAACCAGTGACCAAATGTTTTGAGATAATATAGGAAACACATTAGCTCGAATCGGAACGGATGGCAACCTTGCCTTTCATAGAAGTATATGTATACAGAAATTGTACCAGACTCTTGTGCTACTGGTTTATCACAGAATAGCTACAGCCAGACGGGAACTACACGGCAAGTGAGAGGCTTTCAGACATTTCTGAATTTGCCCCTAAGCATGTTTAGTTCAAGGAGGGTTTAAGTTCATACTGAGTATTTTTTTTTCACTCCTGTTCCCAAAGTCATCTAAAAATGCACCAAAGATGGGTTACATTTAATTATCGTATAATATATATATTAAAAAAATGATACCGTACACTTTTTTTTTAGATATTCAAGGTCAGTTTTCATCATGTGACCTTGAAATGAATGATGCAATATTGTAATAGTTTTTTTTTTTTTTATCAAAACTGTGTTTCCTTTGCTTCAAAACAAATTCAAGATGAATGTTCTATCACAATTAGAAACCAAGTTATGATTTTTTTGTTGTTGACCTTGTACGCATATTTTTTTACTTTTTCTCATGTTGGCAACCGTGGTGTGTTAATACTGTGAATCACAGAGGACTAATATTTTATATAAATATGTACATAACTATAGGCCATCTACCATCCTACCAATTTTCATACCAATCTGAGCTGGTGTGGTTAGGAGGTGTGATGGTTTGGCATGGAGAGACCCACTTAGGCATTAAAGAAGAAAAATACTCATAAAAAATATAATAATTATATATAGTATTAAGAGTGGTACACATTTTTTTTTTTTCTAAATGCAAATCATTATAGTTCTAAATACACTGATTCCTATACTGAGGTGTGGATTGTTAACTTACATATACACTCGAACTGCACAACACATGGTAGATGTAACTACAGCATTTGTTGGAAGACATTTTGAGTCGATATCTACTTTATTCGGGGAGATCTGGATATGTAATTACATTTGATCTCTATATAAAATCTGATGTCTGTGTGTTAGTTTCAACACGATACCAATGCATATGCTTGCATTAATTCCCACCAGTTTTTGCATACTTGTTCCTTAGGTCTAGGAGCAGGAGTATTTTTAGTCACCGGTAGTGACTGTGCTGCGGTCTGATTAATAAAACTAATTTCGTTGTTTATAACAATGAGATATATGTTCCATTTTTTAAGTTAAAACAACAATCGGATATAAATAAATCGTCACCTTGGAACCAGCAGATACTATGTCCACTTTTTGGCAAAATGAAATTAACACTACTGTCAGAGACCGCCTACTAAGGGGCATCAACTCCAAAAATACTATCTCAGAAAACGGCCCCCTGGTGGCTAGAAATGTAATCCAACTTCATATTTTACAACTGTTTTTTCTCCCAAATAGCTGAAAGTGGACATAGTACCTCGTGGTTTTAAGGTGACGAAATAATTAAGATTTTTAAATTCAAATTTGGATTGTTGTAAACTAAAAATATTTAGATTTAATGTAATATTATTAATAATTTAATGTAAAAGTAGTAGCATTAGTAGCTGTTGCAGTAGTATTAGTAGTAACAGAGTAGTAGTAGTAGTAGTAGCAGTGATATTAATGGTTGTAGTAGTATTAGTACGTCTATTATGGTTGCCAACGTGTTTTACTAACCCCGCACCAACGGGAGGGCAAATCAGCTAGTTTTGTCTAAAAACTATACTGTTACAAACAGTCTGAATATTGGAGGGGGGTTCCAGACGACATGGAACCCTCTGTAAATACGGCCCAGCATGTAAGATGGAAAATGAACCACGGAAAAAAACAAAGAACACAATGAAAGAAATTTTCGATGTAAAAATATTAACCTTCTTGTTGCATGCTTGACAGAAGATACTCGTCTGTTGTGAAGCATGTAAAGTGGGTCATTCCACGTTAATTCAACATACCTTCTCTACCTCACCATCTATGATTTTTGGTTTATTGTTTGTACCCGTGGAGTATAAGATTTGTTGACACAATGTTTTTTGTTCTATTAGCGTTATATATATATAAAAACTTATTATTATCTGTGGCTGGTGCTAGAGAGCTCAGTTAAAGTACTTGTAAGAAACTTTCGTTTCATATATCTTTTGATAGAATTGCACAAAATTTCGTTTCCCGAAAATTATCTCGAAATTTTCAAATTTGGTTTTCTCAAAATTGGACATCTCAAAATTTTTCCAAAAATTGAAAATTATTTCAGTACCCTCTCCTCAGCTCTCACCGACCGTGGATGTCCCAAACACCTCATCCGTAAACAACTGAACCGCGCTAGAAATAACACCAACTCCAACCGGCCTCTCAGCGAAACTCCCTCTGCTCCCAATCTTCTTACCCAGTACCACCCCAGCCTTCAGGCCCTCGGAAAGCTCCTCAAACTGGCGCACTCCATACTCACTGCGCCACCTGAAACTGAAAGAGTTTACCCGTCGTGCACCAAAATAGTCTACCGCAGACCTTCGAATCTTAACACGATTCTCACCAGAACTGGACTAATCCCCTCCCCTCCCCCCAAACCTGGCAAGTGCAACAGACCCCGCTGCAGAACCTGTCCTATTTTTGACCTAATTTATCTTCCAACCTCATTTATCTCCTACTCTGTAACCTATGTTCCGCCTTCTACGTTGGGAAAACCCAAACTCCTCTAACAATCCGAATCAACAACCATCACTACTCGTCCAAATCACAACTTTCACTCCTCCCCATACCTGAACACACTTCTTGTGGCGGCTGCATCTTTGACGAGAGTTTCATTAAAAGTAAAAAGATGTTAATAAGTCAGGAAATAGTAAGTGTTGGCTTGTTTTTTTTTTTTATTATTATTAACGTTTATAACTTCAGTTTAGGTAGAGCAGGCAGTAGACATATAATAAGACATCTCTGAAAAAGTGTGTGGGGGGAGGGGGGAACAGATGATTTTTGTGGATGAAGCCAGTGGTCATACAGTGTGTGTTCCGGCCGTGGAAATCATGAAAAATAATCCTAACTGAGTCACAAAATGTAGGATTGAGTGGGGTAATTGTGGTTCGAATCTTTTGTAGTTTGACCGTATAATTTTTAAACTTTGCTGAATTGCCCTCAGGCCCAGCTGTTTGGGGTAACAAATAACGCTACATGTTAAAATTATGTACCTGATAGTGAAAAAGAATGAACACGACAAAAAACCAAAATTTGAGATATGCGAAATTTAAAAAAATAAAGAAAAATACAGGTATATTTACAACAAAAGTACTAACATTGTTTCTCTATCGGCATCGGTGATATGACCCCTATTCATAAATACTGTAATGTACGAGATATGGCAAATTTCAAACACATGGAGAATAAAGGGCTTATATATATATATATATAAAAACCTTACATGTTGGGATAAACGTGGTTTCTGATCTGACAGGAAATTTCTTGATCACTTAGATGAAAGGTAATATAAACATGTATTTGGGAAGTTGCTTAGTCTTATTTAGAAAACTGTGTTGAAGTAGGTTTGTTCTATAGTAGGCCTAGATTTTCGTTTTTTTTTGTTTTTTTTTTTTTGGCGGGGGCGGTACTTGTCAATGGCATGGAACTTACTACGAGGTATTTTGTATTATTGTAATTTCTAATTCTTAAACTACATGTTGTGCATTGAATTGAACATTTTGAAGTGTATCGCATATCTTTTGTATAGTCTATTCATAACAATCTCTTTTCTGCAATTTCAAATGTACGTTGCTTCTAGAAAAGTTTATATAATGTGTGCATCTCGCAGTGGAATTGTAGGCATTTCTTATCAGATCTTGAGGTGATATGTTGAATACTTGCTGCTTCATTAAACAGAAATTGTATGCAACAGGTCCACACATTATTGCGAAACTGAGAAACGACATCCGTATTGAAAACTGAAACCTATTTAGATGTTGGAACGTAGCATGGACGATTTCCAATGAAGATCGTCCGAATGTCAACATCGACATGGTGGTTACTTGCAGGGCGTCATTTTCAAAACATGAACTTCAAGTGCATATTTTACAAATGGCAATGTCTAAGGATACAGTGGATGTATTTGTAACATTTCTATAATAAAACGCAGTATCAGTTTTGTAACATTCAAAAATGTCCGTTTTTATGCCATAGCCTGTATGATAGGGAAGAGAAAACACGGGATTCTTACTATGGAAAAGAAGCATTAGTCAGTTCCGGCCCTTTATATCTCGAAGTTCGTATTATGCCTCTCGAGAACTTAAACCTTGGTAAGTTGAAATATTTGTGATAACTCGGGTTTACCTTTTCCCCTTCAGATTCAAGTTATCGATGTTCTACTGTATTTCTGTTAGCCTACGCTGACCTAATTCTTCTAATTTTAGCGCGCACGGTCTCACTATCGCCTTGCAGCGGACCACATAAGTAATACGAATGCACACATTTTATAGTTTTAGACACTATGCAGTGGTTTCGAATTTCCCCTACTGTTCTCACTAAGGTAATTATTTGAGGTGCTTAACTTACTTATTCCCGTACTTAATATACTATTTACTGCATATAATGTTCAGAAAATATATGAAGAATGAATATTATCTGGAAAACTTGGAAACGGCGTGTAATTCGTCCTGGACATATGTGTGACAACCTTTTAAGTTGTTTGTTTCAAATTATTTCGAGCTTCATTGAAAACAAATTGGTAACTATTTTTTATTATTATTAGATGGTAAACTGTACATCATTCTCTGTAGCCGTAATATTAAATTTCTCATCTAGAATACTGTTCCAGTGTTCGATTTGTAGGGATCGTGGTCGCGGGGATTTCCCCACCTCTTCAAAAGCTTTTGTGGCTCCTTTTCGAAATATCGCGAGAATTTGGAATATTGAACTGGCGTTAAGTACGATATTCTGCGTGTCTGAGAAATGCTTTTCCCTCTCCTGAAATTACACAAATCGAACGCTGCTGTGTTGTATAGATTTCCCTAATCCTTAAGTAAGATAGTAGGAAGTGTAACATACTAATATTGTAATGTACGGTAATAGTTTTCTTTACATTGTGAAAAGACGAAAAATTAAATAACTTCATTAAGTTTTAATTATGTTCGTGTTTTTTTTAATGCCTGTGGTTGTGTAAATTAGAATTGTCTTCATTTCTAGAAAATATAATCCAGTGTTTAGTACTGAGTTCATTCTTTGTTTTTCAGTTCTTGAGAGAGGAATTAAAATATGAAGAGGGCTACGAGCGAAGGCAGCGGGCTTTTCATCGGAATGATGATAAACATGTCACAGTTCGTGAATTATGGGAGGCGTGGATACGTTCGGAAGTAAGTACATTTCTCTGTTCTTTGTATTAAATAAATTACTGTTGACAATACATGCTTTTGGTTTGTTCTTTAATAATTAAAAATTTTCTATCAAAATACCTAGATATAATATTGATTATTATTCAATAGAAACTTGTTAACTAGCTGGTTATAAAAATTTAGTTTATTTGATAAACAAAGTAATGGGCAGTTGTCGTTAAACATACTTCTTCTTGAAATAATATTCTTATTAGAAAATTAAGTAAGTTATGAAAATGTTCTAAAAAGTTCAGATACAGTAGAGTCTCGTTTATCCGACATAAACGGGCTAGCAGAACGTCTGATCATAGGGAGGTGTTAATAAAAAGCCTATTAACGTTAAACTACGTTATAATTTTACACATTACGAATCTAATAATCATGTTTTACAACAAAACAGGAAAAATTAATCATTTCTTCATTAGTTATTTCGTACTGACAGACACATGAGTCATAGTGTAGACGAGCGCGCCATGCGGTAAAGTCAGGAGCAAAAAAAAAAAAAAAAGAGAGACTACGTTCACAACTTTTAATACCTGTTGCCGATCGATGCTTTTTTTGCGATGGTATGTCAGATGAACGAGACTCTACTGTATATCACTGCAGCTGATTAATAACTGTTGTATTTCTGATTCTAGGTACATAATTGGACTGTAGAACAAACTACAGAATGGCTAGCTACATGTGTTGAATTGCCCCAATACATTCCTATATTTATTAAGCACAAAGTAATTGGTGCTACATTACCAAGGTTAGTAATATGTATTAACATATCTTATGTGATTTTTACCTGGGTGATTCACAAGTACGTGCCGTTTGTTCGAAGTTAAGTTCTAGGCGTGCTGAACTATGTAACACTGGTCAAATGGGAGTGTGGCGTGGTGACTTGGGTCGCAAAGAACTTATGACAGTGCGTGTAAGGACATTCGTGACAGTACGCGTATGGTGTTTGAAATTGAGGGAACAGTGGGTCCACGTACGGCAAATAGGTGGTTCCAACGTGTACGATCTGGCGACACCAGCTTAGGAGAAAGGCGGAAGTCAGGTCTACTACAACGCAGCCCCACGAAAACATACCCAGATGTTGCCAACAGGGTTTAATATCCAAACACCCCTAAATGGCACCCCCTACAACCTGATAACTAGAACAGGCTCGGGAGCATCACTTTGTGTCGAAAATTGTTGGATAATGCTCGTAAAATGTGGTTTTGGCAGTAAAGCGTCACTGATGAAAAGTGTATATTTTTGCAATACTCCAACGGAGTAAGCAGTGGATTTATCCAGGCCAGCTGGCATAGGCAAGGCTATGCTATTCTATGCTTTGAATTAATATTAGTGTTCTAAATGAGCTGTTGAATTGCTTAGAACCTACAGTTTTTGGTTAAGTGGGCTCTGAACCACTCCGGCAGGAATCGAACCCCTAACCACGCGCACAGAAAGCGAGCGCACCAACCCCTCGGCCATCCCGGGATCAGGTTTGCTGTGCATACGAAGAAGTACAGATGTCCTGCTACTGCTACGTTGGGAATTACCTGATGGCCAGATCATTGACGGTCGATTCTGTGCAGATTAACTACCGTGGGTCCATGCTGTGTATACCAAAGATTCTTTCTTAACTGCTCAACAGAAGGAAAACTCGGCTTCAGTGGAGAACGCGCCAAGTCATATGGTTTAGAGTTATTCGTCAAAAGTTCCAACAACTACACGGGATCGCGTTGACATCATACCTGTCGTATAGCCCGGACTTCGCTTCTTCAACTACCTTCTTATCGGCTCTGTGGCGCATTTACTGAAGTGTAGACAATTTGTAAACGGGCTCAAATACTTTTTGGTCTCCAGACCGGCGGGGTGGTGCATTCATAGGATGGTGTTTATGGCTACACAAGAGAACATCTTAAACCTCGTTGGGTGTTGGCATGTTGAAAGTGCGCATGTACTCCTCAAATTTATCATCTGAAAGGGCATTAATTTTCTACTCATCCTGGTAATTATGTATCTAAGGCTGGTGTAAAACAACGAGCTCTGAAACTAGATGGCAGCATTATTTCCGTATGTCTGTAACGTATTTTTTTCGTTCTACGAAATTGCAGTGCTGCTCCTACAATCATTTCAAGAGGTCAATCCGTGCCGATTTTTTATTTTCTTTTTTTGTTCATTGTTGAAAGAGCTTCGTTGTTATTGTTTTGGATGTTCACAACAATCAAGCGATATTGCTAAATTTTAAAGTGTTACATTGTTAAATTCTCTGGCAATCAACCTTCTTGCTAATATAATCAGGGAATCTTGTTTGAGCCAATAACATTAAACCAGATCCCCTGGCAGCTATAATCAAATATATGCACAACGAATATACCGAAAGAGTTTAAGTAATAATATGTCAGACATGTGGAAGTCGTAAAACATGTATGGTTAGATTGTGTTCTATTAATTTAGTGTTCATTATATACGCAGCCCTATAATCTAGTGTCAGGGGTCGCTAAGTGTGAATCGAACTGGAGAGGCAATGCAACTTGAAATACTGTTCACACCAACAACGACCCTGAGCCAAAGTTTTTCGCTCAATTCCATTATGCGAATGCCGATTTAATACCTGGAGTAGGGACCCTTGTCGCTACCTTGATGATCCCTTTCATCTGAAGTTGCATTATTGTTTGTAATGTAAATGATCAAAATCATGACGAAAGTGTCTACTTATCAATTATGTACAAATGCTTACCTCCGTGGCCCAATTAGTTAGGATCGCGGATTTGGATAGGCTCTGGGAAGACATGCGGGTTCGAGGCTGCTGGCGACCCGGACAAGTTTCCCTCAGTTAAATCGGGTAATGCCGGGAAGGAACCTCAAATAAGGTTCTTGTTTCCTTAATTTCCCTCGTTTTTCTTTAAGAGAGTTTAATCTTCGTTAAGCACTGGATATGGAAACTACACATGTAATTGAATTCCGGATCAAACCAGTTGTTTACTTCTGGTTAATTGATATGTTCAGTCATGATGATATAAACAGAGGATTGCATTCTGTGTATCCTATAAGTCATTAAGATTAGGTAACAACCCTCACTGAAGACGAAGAAAAGCTCGTGTCAAGGATTCAGTTGCCCTTACAACGTAGCTCAGTTGACAAAATCGTAAAAATTATATATATATAGGTAAAACACTCCCTTCTTGTTGTGGATTAACTTTGGTTAACTGTAAATTGAGGACTGATGTGCCTTAAGTTTCAAGGAATTGGAAATTGTTAGTATGATTGTGTAACTGTAGTGTTATAAGATGTTTAGTTTTAAAATAGCAGTACTGTTATCATTGTTTGTTTGTTGTGTTTTGTTTTGTAGGCTTGCAGTGAGCAATATGCAGTATTTAAGCAATATTCTAGGAATTAGAGATCCCATTCACAAGCAGAAGATAGCCTTGAAAGCAATGGATGTTGTTCTTTTTGGACCTCCGAAAGGTATGTTAGTTAAAGAATAGTGCTTTTTTCAACTTGAATATTTCTGTGTAGTAACGCATTTTTAAAGGCTCTTTTAAGCTTCTTTTATAATGTTTTTCGTTGCTTAGTTTGATGTGTTGCGATTCGAATTGTTGTCATTCAAATAGGCGTGAGAATTTTTCGTCAACCTTAAGCGAGCAGTGGACATTGTGGTATGTGATATTACTTCATGCAAGTGGAGGATCTGGATAATGTTGGGTGTGTTCATTTTGGCATTGACTGAAACTTGTTGCATTTGGAGATCTCCCTTGTAATGGGTTCGTGGATATGAGTTTATAAGACGTTGTGGTATACAATAAAATCTAAATTATTTTACTCCGGCGAGACTCTTCAGTCGGTAGATTCGTGGTAGTTCTGTTGATGCGTAGTGAAGATGACGTCATAGAAGTTCCAGCCAATCAAGATGCCTACTTGCATGGACCCAAGCTTTGCGGGTGAGGCTAAACTTGATATATATGAACCTTGCTCCGAGAAAATATAATTTCCTCAGGCGGGCTCCGTAAAGTCGCACAGAAAAAAGAGGTAAACGAAATTAGTTTATTGAACTAACAGCTGATATAATTAGTATATTAGTTCTTTCTTACTTCTAAGTACATTTAGATACATTTTACATCCTTAGGTATTACATATGCCTTAGCCATCTCATATTATCGCTTTACATTATCAATGAGAATATTTATATTCGCATTCTAACATTTTGACGTGTTTAAGAAATAGTACCATAACTTCTTTGCAGACATATTTCCATTGACAAGGTAAAAGGTTAATTGCTTTAATCTACTTCGAACCACAATACAAAAAATCCCGCCATCTAACGTGCTCCAATTAAGATTGCGATGTTCATCTTGCAGCATCGTAACACTTCAATAAACAACATAGTCTCAGTGCTTACTCAGACACGGTACAACTTGTTAGCAGCGATTATATGAATGCACAACTACGATTTGCATACATTAGATTAGTTTATAAATAATCAGTTTATGTTAGTTTCTTGGTAATTAGATTAGTCTTTGCATGTTTAGTTTGCGGTACAAAGTTAGTAGGTTAGTTTGTATATTCATTCATACATATTACATACTTCAGCTTCGCTACCTGCAAAACATGGCTTCAGTTTAGCTGTTGCATCCAGGGGTTTGGCCTACCCATATCACCCTTACTGACATGAGGTGTGTGCAAGTCTTCTCCATCAACTGTACACGTGTCCAGTTGTCCATAGTTTATGCTGGTAGCGGTGGGTACATTTCCACATCGATTGCTGGTGGCAAGTGATGGCTGGTAAAACATTCCTCAGAGTCAGAATTTATAACCTTGGGTTGGCTCCCAAGATCCTCGGACGTATGTTTGTTTTGACAGCTCTGGCATTATTTACAGCACAATGTTCGTGTACCGTCCTCAAGAACACTTTCAATATCTTGTGAAATCCAGGTTGAGGCCAATAGCGCCTGTAATCAAGGGAGATGGTAGCCATACATTATTAGGTGGGTGTGCCTATCCAGCACAACCAAGGGCCTCACCAGTTTATAAAGGGCGTCTACCAACCTGGAATACTCAGGGAATTTTATAAATCTGGAAAACTCAAGGAAATCTATAATTTATGAGGGAAACTCAGGGAAATTTATGAGGTGCACCTGTTCATAGCACTGCCCCGGCAAGACGGAGGTCGTGGGTTCGATTCCCACTGCTGAGCGGGTATTAGGGTTTTTTTTTTTACTTGGAAAATGCCAATAATGTACAAGATGCTTGGAGTGGGTGGTGGTGGGATTAAAAATATGCCATTGCGTATTATCTACATGTTCCACTATACTAAGAACTCAGGGCATTTGGAAAAAAAATAACTCAGGGAATTTCAAGTCACAAAATTAGTAGATAATGTTATATTTTTCTATTGTGTTTAGTATTATTCGTCTCTTCCCTGTTCTTTTCAACATTTCTAACTTCTGTGTCCAGCTTTAGACGATTTCCAGTTTCTTTCATAGTTCTTTTGTTGAATCCACGTTTTCTTTTAGTAAAACAGACTTTTTCCTTAAAACTATTTGTACATCGTTCCACAGATGAGTTTTTTTCATATTGAATGCTTATTTTACCGTTGCTTTTCTTACTTTTTATTTCTTTTCCGTATTTCATATTTTTGCTTTTAATAGTAGTCAGATACTTGGAGTCCGATGGCTGGTTCTACTTTCTCTCTCCTCCAGTTTTTTTGTTTGCTTTAGTTAGGAAAGTGAACAGAGTGTCTATAGGTCATGAAAGTTATTAAAAAAAGTGATGAATTGAGTCATTGGTCATGGAAGTCAAGAAAAAGTCATAAAATGTTAGCTTCTGGTTATGAATTTAACCAGGTAAACCTTGTAATTTTTAGATATTTTTAATGGTACATTTGCCATTTTCCCAAATGCGCAGAAAAATATTCTCATATATTTAAAGTATATTTGATCTTAATGTTACAGCAGGATGTGTTGAAAAAATATGCTGCAGTTACCCAAGGGACTCATATCTTGTTAGTTCAGGTGTGGCAATTCCAGGTTCCCTAATTGGTCCCAACGATTTTCCATTTTCTTGTTGCATGTAAAAGTCATGAAATTGAATTTTGTAGATACACTGTTCTAGGATGACCATTGGGTGATTTGGTGACTGACAGATAAGAGCAGTGACCACAATCAGGTATAATAGCTACGAAAAGAATGCATTTTTCCACGCAACATTTCGATAAGTTATGGTCATTTGACAGACTACCAAGTAAAGGCTATTTATTGATCAAAAAGCAAAGCGAAAGTTTTCAGTTTTCCGGTACAAACTGAAAAGTAGAAATGTCGAAATTCCATGATTGCGTCATAAAAATGTGACGAATACAGTTTTGTGTATTGGTGAAAACGGGAACCACATCAGTAATAATAGTAATTGAAAATGTCGACCGAGCGTGATCTCCAAAAGGAAATGTGCTATCTTCGTAGTTGGATATTCTTGACTTCGTTTCTTCAGACTGATCATGCGGAGTTTTATTCCAAGTCACACCAGAAAGTGTCAACGATCGAACCGTCTATTAATGCTTGGACAGAATAAGAATATGACAAGATAAGGGAAGTTTTAAGTCGGAAGGTCTTCGAGTTCAGATCAACACCGAAAAGCGGCGGCCTTTCTGACAGGTTTTCTGCAATTTTTTAAGTCCCACCAGGCCAAGGTCAGAATGCCACCTACAATAGTGACTCTGGCCTTGACCTTCACAGAAAGGTGTACTCGTAGAAAGACATCATCCGTTAGACATGTGTCATAGATACATGTACAACCCCTTACTGTAGTGTAAATAAATAAAAGTTGAAATTTTAAGTAGTGACTGGCACAACCGGTTTTGTGGGTTTTAAATAACGGGGATAGAGTTCTTTAATTTCAAAACAGTTTTTTTTTCTTTTTTTTTAATCAAACCGAATTTGTGGTCAAATCCTGGTTTGGGCGTTTTTAGGAAACTTTGACTCTGTTCATACTCCAGATTTTGTTCCAAAATATCGGTTTTAGTTGGAGATATTGCTTAAATACGTTCCTATTCAAATGTAGAATTGTCTTTTTTTTTTTTTTTTTTTTTTTAAAGGAACATCGAAAAATGGGGTTTGAAGACCAAACATCCGAGATCGAACAAAAGCACCAAACACCGCGGGTTGGCATGAAATCTTCTGAAATATCGGAGTGTGAATGAAAAGGTGAAAACTGGGTTTTGAACTAGTGGTAGTCTGATTTTCGTGTTCGATATAACCGGATTACGATTTCACCCATCTCAAGTCTTAAGATGCTATGAAGTCCACAGAAGTAAAGTTGTAATAGTGGAATAAGATAAAGATAAAATGAATTGTATGGGCGGTAACAGCACTATGGCTTACGCCCGTCCCGATATAATAGTGGAATGTCTTTAAGATATTCAGTGAGTGAAGTTAATTGTAGAAAGCAGCGTTTTTAATCTGAATGTTCTTTTCTTTTTTTTTCTAAAATAATAAGAATGTCAGTGTGTCTTTATTCATCTTTTTATTACCATATCATCATTTTTTAAAAAAATATCCTTTCTTACAGATTCTAGCCGTCATCATCTGAAGGACGCCATTCTGGTCACCCTGCTGGCTGGTGCTCTCCTTGGGTGCTGGTACGCCTACAGCCAAAACAAGAGCTCCCGCCAGCATCTGCAGAGAATGATGAAGGATATGGAGAGCCTACACAAGGCAGAGCAAGCTCTTCAGGAACTGCAGGTGAGGGAATTTTATAGCTAATGTTAATAACTGAACACATGGGTCACGGTACACATTTAAAATAGAATTATTAACGTATTTCTTCTTGTAATTATTATTTTCTCTTGAGATTGAAAAAAAGAATCAATCTGCAAGAACTAGTATGTCTCACCTAAAAACTCACACTTTTAGTAGTCAATACACAGCCTAAACGGCTGGAGATAGAAAAACGAAATTTGGTGTGACGGTACATCATCACTAATAGGTTACGAAAATATTACAAAATGTCTCCAAAGACGCTGTCTTGGATCCAAAATGGCGAACCCCGAAAATTTATTTTCCACATCGTTTGAGCTAGAGATACGAATTTTGGAATAAAGGTGTATTATCAAGAGTAGATTAAGAAACTATTACAAAATTTTGAAAAAGTCGCCATCTTCGATTCAAAATGGCCGCCAAACCTATTGTTGTGTAGAATACACAGGCTATGGAAAAACGAAATTTTGTATGGCGGTACATCTTCACTAGTATGTTACGAAAACATTACAAAATGTCTCCAAAGGCGGCAAAATTGGATTCAAAATGGTGGACCCTGAAAATTCATGACATAGTTTCATCCTATTACGAGTTATCCCATTCACTCGAAAATAATTCATTTTTTTCCGGTGACGGACTTTAACTGGTTTAGTTTTCTCATGCAGTTAGGTCCTTGGACTGTTTCTATTAACTCAGGATTTCCCTTGATTTCAAAGTAACATCTTCCACCTATCCAGTCATGTCAAAATTTATCATTCAACGACAATTGAAACATCATAATAAGGTACAGTTGATTTTTTTTCTTTCTAAGTTCAAGTCTTAAACACATGTGACAAGTTTTAATATAGATATGTGGGTCATTCTCCAGAAATGCGGCACTTGGTGAAACTGTATAGTTTCTTACAAAAGACGGGCCTGAAGTAACTTACTTTCATTCTGAAAACACTTCCTATTATACGGGGCCAGTTTCTGTCCACTTTCGTATTTTAATAATATTTATGTGATTTGGCTTCAGATATGTTTAATGTCAACTCCATTTAATGAAACCCATCTTCATTTTCGTTTTTTGAGACTTGTTCTCAGTATTCGTGTGTGGTTTTCAAGTTAATTTTCAGCCACTGTCCTTCGCAATCGTTTATTTCGAAACATGAATCGTTATTAAATCGAAAGTAAACCTGTAGGAGAATTACATTTACTGAAACCCGTGTTCTATCAGCTCCATGGATTAACACAAAAGTTGTAATAAAAGTGTGAAACTGGAAACACTGCACGTCATTTTGGTATGCACTAGATAAGAAACAGATACCGTAGTCTTGTTTGAGTGGAATTACAAGAGAGACGCTTTTACAGTCGACTTATTGTGGAACAGAAGAGTTTCACTTATTCATCAACTCCATGGAACTCACAATGATTATATTTTATTTCAGTCTCGGTTTCCTTTAATCATGATCAAAAATCAATCACTTTATTCATGCTCCATTCTCACTGCGAGGAACATGGCAACGAAAAAAAAAGACAAGAACGTCAACTCCATTTAAATAACGTTATATTCTGGAAATAGAATGCATAAATAATAATAAAATATTGATCTCTAAGTACTCATAATGCCTGCAAGATTCCCTACAACTAACGTCTTTTATAAAATTTCTTTGTACTATCCAAAAACTCTATTGCTGGAGAATAACCTATATGAAATTCATCAATTAATATCAACGTTAAAAAGAAAGTTCATAACTATAAGTCTGCCCTGAACTTAAGAAGGATACTATGGAGCGTGGATAAGCTCAGATGATTATGCTTTATATCAGCTTGATCCTGTCCTCCACGCTGATTGCTTTGCGCTCTCTCTCTTTCTCTCTCTCTCACACACACAGATAGATAGATGGATGACTTTCGTTCGTTCGTTAGTTACCTGTCCACAGTTGGTAAGAGCACTGCCCGGCAAGGCGGGGGTCGTGGGTTCGATTCCCCCTGGTGACGACATTTTTATCATTGTGTTAAAATCCTTTATTTTAAAGAAACTATCTTTTTATTTTCACTTGTGGTATTAATGTACAATATGCTTGAACTGGATGGTGGTGGGATTTAAAAAAAAAGTCGTTGCACATTATTTACTAAGAACTCAGGGAATTGGGAAAAAAATATCGTGGAAAACCTGGAAAACGCAGGGAATTTTAAATCACAAAATTAGTAGACACCATGTATTGAATTGCTTGTGTGAGAAAAGTAATACGTATGTGTGAGTTAATCTCTTTCCGTACATTGTTGTTGATACCTTTATGTGTGATATTTTTTTCCCCTTCACAGAAAGAATTAGAGGATGCAAAGCATGCCCAGGAGTGTGTTGTATCTGAAAAACAGTCCTTAGAACGACAGTTGCAAGAACATGGGAGCGATCCAGAGTTTCATACATCATATTCAGATTTGGAAGTTTCACAGCTGAAGGCTGAAGTCGAGGTAAGCGATAAATCATGTATATAACTTCATTAATTCATTGTACGCTTATTGAGAAAGATCGCGTACGTCAAAAAGATCTTTCGTACATTCTAAAAGCAAATCATATTGCATGGGCACCTGAAGAATGTTTTGGGTTTATTGACCATTAATATCAAAGGTTGTCATAATATACACGGTGTACCAATGAAATAATCCGAAGCGCGTGCATGCTGCATTAATGTAAGAGGCCTAAATAGTACAGTAAAACTTCCGAATAGAGAATACCATTGAGACCCCAAAAATAAAGAAGCAAATACTGAAAAGTGTTCACTCGTGAGTCAAGTATTTTGTCTCCTATTACGTGAATACAAGTTTGCTTTCGTTCAAGAGTATTATCGTGCGTCAATTGAGAGTTTAATGACAAGTATACACTCGTAGATTTTTTTATATATGGCCTTTAGGCATTTAAGGCTCAGTTCGGGATAGGAAAGGGCCAGGGCCTATATTGATTTGTCATTCCAGCATTTGCCTGATGTGACAGGGAAAACCCTGGAAAAACCTCAGTTAGGATGGTCGATCGCTGGGATCGAACCCACGACCTCCCGAATACTACGCCAACACTCTACCACAGAGCTACGGCAGCTCGGTTTGTAGATATTTTAATCGCGTGTAATATTCTCAGCGTTGCAGTTGATTGTGGTGTGCGTATAGAAACTCGTGCTGTCTTTGCGTCGTGACCTACCAGCGTGGTAGTAGTAATCGTAAAAATAAATGACCGAGGAAAGTGTTATCTACAAGATGAGCAACGATGTAGTGGGAGAAAATATAGTGTCGGGAAGCTTCACAGTTCGTTAGAATTTGAGTATAGCAAATACCGTGCACAATAATGTATATGTACTTCCACAGTATAGTAATAATAGCATTGAAATGCCATATCTGCTACAAGAATAATCAACTATAGTTATTAACAAAACCCTAACCAGGAAACAAATTTACTGAAACTCCTGAAATGATTGTGACTTTTAATTACACACACGCAATAATTAGTACCCTTGTACTGTAAGGCTACCAGGCCCTTAGATTTAGTCTTTAATACGCAGAAAAAGGAAAAGAAAAAACAACGAAATTTTGAAAAATAAATAAATTAAATAACACAAAGAGACTGGGCTCTTCCTGTCGTCCGAAAAAGTACTAGGTCGACGCGCTTTGTCTTCACTATATCTCTGGTGATGAGAATGCCAATGTGATAGCAGAACAGTTTTTGTTTGAAACGCTTGTCGTAAAGGGCATTGTGGTAGATAAAGTTCAGCTTGTGACTTTCAAACCGTAACAATAGTTTACAACATCACGAGTGAAGCTCCGGAAATGCTTTCTCACACGAACATACATAATGGCAGCCATTTTTAATACAGACAATCAGACGAGTAGGGGGGGGGGGGGGCGACTAACTTTGTTAAATTACGAGCGTTTGCTTCTTTCCAGAAACGTTTTCTCATTTTTATTTAGACTTATTTAAGTAGCTTATTCTAAGTTCCGAGGATTTGCTTACCAGAAAAGCATTTACTTTTAGTACAAGTATCGATTATTTGAGAAACGGGACTTCTCCATTTTTGCTGTTTGAGCTATGCGTACAGATGCTATCATGAATGGTAGAGCTATCGTTCAAGACAGAAATCGGTTAGCTGAAACTTCGTGGTATCAGATGACCGGTGTCTGTGTAAAACGATAGCTCTACCATTCATGATGGCACATGTACGCAGAACTCAAATCTGCCAGTAGAAAGTGGACAAGTCCGGTATCTGAAATAATTGATTCATGTATAATACTTACTGAGCCGCCGTAGCTCAGTGGTAGAGCGTTGGTGTAGCATTCAGGAGATCATGGGTTCGATCCCAGTGGCTGACCATCCTGACGTAGGTTTTTTTCCAGGGTTTTTCCTGTTACACCACACAAATGCTGCGATGGCACCTTCAACATAGGCCCTTTCCGAATCCTTTCCCCTCCCCTATCCCGGCATGAGCCTTACTTGTCAAAAAGCCATAAATAAAATTCAAATATATAATACTTCTGACCAAGGGATTTCTTCATTTTCGTGAGTTTAATTTTGTACCCAATATACAACTGGTAAGAACATGCCATTTATACACTCTTTGAGCATCTGGCTTTATTCTTGAATAATCAGATTGATTAATGTCATCTCCTACAGATTGATTTGATACGGTACATGAATAAATAATCACTAAAGTGAATTTCAGCTGACCAGCTCATTATCATTCTCGGCAGTTTATGATTCCCATCTCGTTGATACATTAGTTTTATCGACATTCTTTAATTAGCTAAATGTGTTTCGCTTAATGCCAGATGAGATTGGTACCACAACAGCAGTGTACATCTTGTCTGGTATGTCTTTCGTAGGTGGTGTAAGTACGGTATATGTAGTAACATGTAGTATTTTTTCTCTCTTTCTTTCTTTCAACACCTTTTGTATGTTTTCTGTATGTGTTGTACTCATTTTTCACATCCATTGTCTTAGATCGCATTAGCACTTAATTCAAACTATCACTCACTTACGAAATACCAGCTTTAGATACTACTCTTTGTTATATGTCTTGCTTGGTGGCCACGCTTCTCTGTGAGTTAATTTCAACCAGTACGTCCCGCGGAAATGTTGAGAACCGAGGACGATAATACACGATGTATAGAGTACAAAATTTGAGTGCTTGCTTGAATGGCTAAATGCATCAGCATTGTTATCTGTTTAAAAAAAAACAAAAAAAAACTTGTAAATATTTATTATATTGTTTGGTTTGGTAGCTAAGGCTTGGTGTACACGAAACAAGTCTTCAAATATAAATTGGTAAGCCATACTGGTCAACTGATCTCAATAACCGTCAGTATATTATTATTGTTTTCGGAACTAAAGTACGAATTAAGATCTTTCAAGAAATCCTTTCCTGCAGCACTGAAAAGTTAATCAAAATGACTTTGTCATAATATTTAAGTCTCATAGCTGTAGTGAAAAAGATGATACAAACATGAAATTGACGAATAAATCACTGAGTGTTGAGTTTCGATGAAAAAAAAAACAGTTTTACAAAACCCTAGGAGATATTGATAAGTGTGTTGTTAATCTGTTTATGCCGAGTTCAAAATCTTATAGACAGAATTTACTAACCTTTTAATAACATTGAATTTTGCTTTCGTGCATGCTTCCGATTAAGTAGGACCGAGGTAAGCACTAATTCTTTAGCTTGAGTTTGCTTTATTATTGTTGCTTAAACGTCTCGTGTTGTGTTGTGATTAAAATTCAATCTTTTCTTTTCTATCTATTTTTTTTTTTCTTATTTTTATGTAAATCGTGATGCGAGACTCAAATAATAGGTCATTAAAAGTCAACTGTAAGTCACGCATAACCGTGGGTATACTTCTGTTATTGAAGAATTTCCTGAAAATAAAGAAAGGCTAGGAAAAGAATTGATTAAAGAAATATAGATTTTCGAGAGATGAAGTGACGAAAGAAATGAACCATTGCCTTTACTTACAGGCCTGTGTGGAATAATGCCATGTAACATATCTTTAATAAGACTTCATTGAAATCATAGTAAATTTATGATTTGATTTTTGAAAATGGACGTCGGCAGTGGAATACGTTGAACTGTCATCTACGAAGAAATTGAAAAACGCGCAATTTCGTATATATAGGAAATAGAAAATAATTATACTATGATATATAAGTTTACTGAGAAGTCGATATCGTAATTAGTGAGACGCGTATGAGTTCAAGATGATACGCTTCGAAGTGCAAGTAGTACCAGTTATACTGCATCTGTGTATTTTTTGAGTGAGTGAAAGTTTGTAATATCATTCGTTAGGTCTGTGCTCGCCCTAACAGCTATATGCATTTACGTTTTATTTTTCGACTGTGTGAGTGGCAAAATATTACCACATTGGTACAGCCGTGGATAGAAGTTTTGACGCATGTCTTTTGAGAATATTTCACAGAGATGTCTCTTCCGTGTGTGGGACATCTATTAATGAAATTAAACTTAACATTAAAACTTCCCATTGGGTTACAAAAATATCCCTCTTCGGAATAAAACGAGAGAACTGTGCAACTTGGCGCGATTTTTCGACTTTGCCGACGAAAAATTATCTTTTTTTCAAGTATCATCCTTTTTTAGCTACATATCAGGACAATATTTTCCTCAGAAGTGCGTCTGTGAGTGTGCATATCACTGCAAATCAAATATACACGATATTTCAATATAATTATTTTTAAAATAAGAAAAGTCAGTTATAAAAACATGCGTCAAAACTTTTGTCCATAGCTGTACCTAATCCCGTGGTGTAGTGGCGAAGATTGCAGACTTGAAGGATCAACACTCAGGAGTGGTGAGAGTTTGAATTTTGCTCACGTAGGGCATTTTAACGGACATTCTATGTGGTTTTTCTGTTACACCTAGCAAATGCCAGGATCATACCTTGTATAAAAAATCTTTGGTGAATTCTATTTTGTATGGGCAATTACATTAAAATCTACGAACATGCATTCCGCAGACAGAATTTGAACTCACAACATTGTGGACGGCGCGATTCGGTGGCCTAGTCCGCATGACCATCGAGGTTGGCTTACAAGAGTAGTGGTTGGTTACCTTAAGTCTTCGTCCACGTGCTGTGTAAAATTTAATCATAAATACTGGCTTAGTATTGTAATTTAGCTGCTAGTTTGTTGCTAAATGTAGGCTTTTTTTTTTAGGCTAAATTAGCGACCAAAAATTGTATTTTTCTATTCTGTTAAGTACTGTAGCTTTTACCTTGTTTACAAGAAGATTAAGGTGTTTTTCCTGTTTGGCATTTGAAGAAAATCCAACCCATTCTATCATAGAAAATAAACGTGTAGATATTTTGAACACGGGGGACGAGTTAAATTTAAAAGTGTGTTGCTTGTAGCCTCACTAGAATTACTAGTACATTGTAGAGGTTTAATCTTAGACGAGAGCACATGAAACACATAAAGATAGAAAAAGACATAGAAAAATTAAAGTTAAAAAAAGAAAACTTGCAGAACGTCATATGAGAAAAAGATGGTTGCTGAACTAAAAATTGCTGTCGCTATATGGTGTAAATTTGAAGACAATGAGTGTGATATGGCAACTCCCAACGACGCCTACTATTATATTTAGTCGTTGATAAGTTTGCTAAAGTATTTCTAAAGTGTAGCCAACTTATGAATTAATTCTATATAAACTAAATGGAACGGTTAGGTTGTAGGAAGTTGGGCTAAAACCAAAACCAAAACCAAGCCCCATGGCACGACAGCCCATGAAGGGCCCAGGCCTACCATCCCTCTTTGACACTCAGGCCGTAGAGGTGAGATGTGGTCAGCATCTCGGCTCCTCCTCGCCGTTAATGCCGGTTTTCCTGACCGGAGTCCGCTACCTCTTTATTCAGGTAGCTCTCCAATTGGCCTCACGACGCTGGGTGGACGCCGCACAGGCAACACCATCTGGAGTACTGCAACGGTCATCCGTCCAAGCCTGGAGTACTGCAACGATCATCCGTCGGTGATCTTACGAGAACCGGTAGACCAGGAAGTTAGGCTGACGTTATTAAGATGAATCCAGGGGAGTATCTAAAGTGCATCCGGAAACCGAACAAAACTTCGGTGTTTCGTAATGTATCGAAGAGATCTATGTCCGTTTATGAACTTAATGGTTTTTATATGATATTAAGACAACTTCCGAAGTAACAACAAAGCAAGAATTATTAAGTATTATTAAGATGTTACGTATCTACATTTTGATGTTGTAACGCTGTGAAATGTAAACGAGAATGTTACGAAAGTTACCGATCAGCATGATATACAATCTATATATTGTGATAGATATAAGATATTTGATATGAAGTTCTGATTTAGAAAAGACCAGCTTATTAATAAAAGTAGTGTGCGTATATTACCAAGTTTTATTTCGACTCTCGAAAAGAATCTGCTAGGGTAGCTTCTTGTTTATAAGTTGTGTTGCCGTCCTGATGTGCGTAAGCCCAGGTTCCATCAAAGAAGGCACTACAACGTTGATGACGTCAACTGGAAGAACCACACACCTTGATCGCGACAGTAAAACTCATGTTCTACGAGGAATATAAGCTAGTCGACTTTAGAAGAATTAGTAAATATAATAGGAATCTATTATCACGGCGAATTAATACTGTAACAAAATATATATCTCATCTCCAGACAACTGCAACCCGTAAATTTTGAAATGCAGTGAGCATGAGAAGTATATTTAAAAAAGAAAAAAAGTTTAAATTATAAAAATGTAATTGTGTTGCTCTACAGTTTGAAGCATTTTTCTCCAGCATACGCTTTCCATACTAATGACTATCAAAGTTGACATCATAAGTGAAAGCTACTACGAGCTCAGCAATCATTTTATTTTTTCATATCTCCGTGGTAGTTTTGCAACATGGTCTTAGCACACTAACTTCTATTTTTCCGCTCTGTTTTTTTGTTCCTTCTTTTTTTCATTGTATATGTAAGTCATTATGTGTCGTCTTCTAGTCTTAAGCTAAAGATGTGTAGCGAAAAGCTGGAAACTAATGTTAATAATAAATCAATATATGGGGACTACAAGTACATACGTGAGTAATATGTTTAAACATGTACAGATTATTTGAGCGCAGATTATGTGTAACTTCGACGAGACAGTCACCGTGAGTAGACTTTAGTGATTGAGGGAAGTGAAGTAAAATGTTCTGTATAAATGTCATCCATCTTCTGGAAGTGGATGCCCTTTTTTGGAACTTTTTCGTATCCTGGCTAAAAATGAATAATCGACATTTAAAAAAAAAAATCTTCTTAGAAAACTTTCTTTATTTGTTTTTGTTTTTTAATAGGAAAAGGAACAATTTATCAGATAAGAAAGAACGTTAACAAAGCTATTGATAATCTTCTGTCGTGTAAAATAAATTTACCGTATGTAAGTTGGCGATTTTTGGATCAAGATATGAATATTAAACTTATATTATTTATCTTAAAACTCTTCGAGCCGTTAATTATTTTCCTATCTCCCTGTTCTGTGGTTATACTTTTGAAACACAAGGGAACGTAGAGTTTTATATGTGCCTATAAGAAATCCAGTATTTGAGACTCACAATATTTCAGTGATTCCAGTAGTTGTCATAAAACTTGAACAGATACAAAACAAAGCGCTTTAACTCAAGACTGAAAATGAAAGCCAAAGCGCTTTAACTCAATACTGAAAATGAAAGCCAGTAGTGTCATAGAACTTTAACAGATACAAAAAAGCGCTTTAACTCAAGGCTGAAAATGAAAGCCAGTAGTGTCATAGAACTTTAACAGATACAAAAGAGCGCTTTAACTCAAGGCTGAAAATGAAAGCCAGTAGTGTCATAAAACTTTAACAGATAAACAAAAAAAGCGCTTTAACTCAAGACTGAAATTGAAAGCCAGTTGTGTCATTAAACTTTAACAGATAATAATTATGAAGTACTCTGCAAGACGCATGATGTACGTCAAACTAAGAATAACGGAGATTAAGTGTCAGTACAGTATACATCGAATTTTTCTGAATTGTTTATTATCATATTTATTGTATTTTATTTGAGAAGCTGTTCTTAGTACCAGTGTCGGACTGGGTTCCGGAGCAGTTTAGGGGCCCCAAGGTAGGGGTCGTATGCATCCCGTAAAATACGGGATCGTCCCTTTCTCAGAGTTCTGTCCCGGTGTCCCAAAAACGTTTGCCGGAACGCTAAAATGTCCCGTGTTTTGTTTATGGAATACAAACTACAGGGCCAATAGTTGTTATGAGATCAGTCAACAAAAAACTAACATGATAGCTCATCGTTTCTCCCACAAAGTCATTTAATTTATACTACTTTCAAGTGAAGGACAGACAGTACAGACAATAACAATTTTAGTTCGACAAAGTTAGCGTTTAGTTGTAGTAGCAACATAAATAACCGAAGACAGAAATACATTATTCCAAAAAACATTTTTTGGTGTTCAGGATAAAAAAAAAAAAAAAAAAAAAAAAAAAAAAAAAAAAAAAAATGTTTTCCCATATCAATTAGAATTTTCCTGATCACATATGAAATTATGTTTAAAAACGAAATATTTTTAATGAAAACATTGTTTAGAATACGAAATAAGAAATATATAAGATACACTCTTTAATAAACACAGGTTTATTCCGAAATCAATAACACCTTTAGAATCCTAATTTAATGCATTTTCAAGTGATCTACCCGAAATTATGATTTGGAAACATTTACCTGGTCATTTCCTGCAGTGATTGGAGACCAAAAAATGTTCTTCACAACCTTAAAAAACTTCAGACGCCATACTGTATTTGCTATAACTGATAGGAAGCTCCCCGCTAAAGCTACGTTTCACAAAGCCCAAGACCTTTACGATAACCACATAAACTCATAGATAGTGCAAATACAGTAGTAGCTTGGAAACACGCATAGGCGATATTAGGAACAGGGGCGATATTTGGGACACCTACCCTAACGTGTTCACTATAGATAGGATCATAAATTTTAACATGTTTTAAAGCTGTCGTGGACATGCTCCAAATAGCCGGTTCCAGGTCTCTAGGTCATCCCTGGGCTGAGATATGGGGTGGAAAGTCTCCATAAGAAAAATATGGGGAATGGGGTGTCATTTTAAATTTTAATAATCGAAAACTACCAATATTAGTGTCAAATCCATAGTTTTTGGAATCCCTGAGATTAATATTGTCACTTTGACTGGCTCAAAAGCTGAAAGTGCCTAGCCCAACAAGATAGCAATAGCGATTAGTAAACCAATGGCAGTGTGTCGGAACGGCATCTGATACGTATGACTTAAAAAAGAGTAAGAAAAATCGAAAAAAGAATCGGAATTATTTACAAGCAGTTCCTGTTCCCGTTTTGATGAATGGGATCTGCGATGTATCTTGTAACAATTATACTACAAGTTAGTGGGTGCTTACCCTAAATAGGTTTTGTTCCCGCCCCAGAGAGTGGAAGATGAACGTGAACTGCATACGAAGTGTCATTATTCATCTCAGCAACCCTGTAAAGTAAAGTATGGATTCGACATTAATATTGGTCGTTTACGATTATGTTTGTCACCCTCTCCTACTTCCAGGGGTTGGGGAAACTTGAACATTAAAAATGTCAATATTCATCTCAGCGACTCCGACAAAATAACCCTTGAAAACCCATTAAAAGAAAAAAAAATGTTCTTATTGTAAGAGAATACTTCAAAGCTAATTAATTTTTCTATTTTAAAATACACCGAACTCGGAACGGATAATCAGCAAACAGGATAATACGCACACGGATAATCGGGAGTTTCTGTATATAAAAATAGTTTATTTGTTGTTGTATACCTTCGGTATATATCGCTGACACATGTGGATCTTCATGTTCTTGGGCAGTGGAATTTGGAAATGACAACTTCATTTGCTTCGGATCCGAGGCACACAACTTCATTTTTTTTTTTTTTCAGCGTCCCGTCTTTTCTGGGAACCACTCTTATACGACCTCTTCATGACAGACACTTCACGTTCACGACACTTCACAACACTGGCAGCAAGCAATCAGTAATTGTTAACTCGCCATTGTTCTTTTGGAAAGCGTCTGATTGAAAATTACAAAGCGGTTGTCGCTTTTTGCACCCGCGCAAGGTAGACTGGAGGGGAGGAGGAAATAGACGTACAAGCGATAAGAAACTTGCACGTGTTGCTTAGTGGATTGTTGAGATGACAATGGGCTAGTTACTACATTTCATAAAAAACAGAAAAGATTGAAGAAAAAAAGGCAAAGAAAAAATAGAGAAAAGACAAACAAGAAGAAAAGTAATACATTATATTCTCGGTGTTGGTATGCGTACAGAAATGTGCTCATCAATTTATTTTCGAACATAATGCCCTGCATATGAAATATTCATTTTACGTTAGAAATCCTTAAATATGTATTTACATATGCAATATGCAAAATGTGTAATTATTCTAGCCCTACTGATAACATACATTCAATTACTGTAATTTAGAAAATGGGCCCCATTCTGTTTGCTCTTGTAAATTCAGGCTATAATGATCATCATAATTGAACGAAAAATGACGGATGTGCCGTGTTTTCTAAATGATTTCTGTTTCTGTTGTACATCGCAGTAACCTTCGGGAAGGAGCCCGTAAGGTATTGGGGGCCTTCTGGACGTAGTAAGATCTACAGTTGTCTTTCTGATGTCTGTGGGAATACTCAGTGACGTGCATCTCATGTAGGCCCGAATTTCGTTTTTTTTTTTTTTTTTTGTTATGTTGTGGATACTTACATAAGGATCAAAAATTTATTCTATATAAAAGAAACGAAGTTGAAGGTGGGGCCCCGACCGGGATTCCGGCCCTGGCCAGTCCGAGACTGCTTAGTACGTATGCTATCATCATCACATTTGAGTCTTTAGTTTCAAACTGAATTTCATTCAGGTTTTCACATTTATGAATGGAGTGGAGTGTTTTATGCCACTTTGTTTTAGTTCAGCGTCTGTGTACACAAGAGTTGAAAGTTCAGGCAATTTATACAATTAACGATGATGGTTTCTTCCTAAGTAAACTGGTGTACATAGTAAACGTAGGTCTGTACGTATGTGTATGAAGTACAATCGTTAGTAGCTAAGTGTTTCTAATTTAAATGTTTTCAAGTACTTTTCTCCTTTGAATAGATGTTACGGGAAGAGCTGAGACGAGCTGAAGGCGAATTGGAAGATCGGTGTTGGGCTCCTCCATTTGGACTTCAGCACTGGCTGCAGCTGACACATGAAATTGAGAATAAAGGGTATATAAAGAAGAAAGGATCTGCAGAGAAACAATTACAGCAAGCACGTGAAGCTGTAAGTCAAATATAATTACAATTGTTTATAGCTTTATGAATCCAGTGTCAGTTTTGGAAGATTTCAAACAATTTTACTAGGTTTGTGTCGATGTTTCGTAGTTTAACTTATTTAATTACATTTTATTTTTTTTAAAAAAAAGTTTGCAACAGATCTTAGAAATATTTAGACTAGAAATTAGAAAAAAAAACTAACATAAGTACTGATCCCACTTGAACAAAAATGGTAGATTCCATTTTTAGAAGCTTTATTTGGGACGTTTGTGTTAATTCAAACATATAATTATTTTGCAGACCGCTAGCAAGTAGATAGAAGATAATGGGAGCATCATTAAACTTATGATCTGAGAAATGTCGCCAATTATTTTATAAATCAGATAGCGCTGCGATTCTATTAATAATCGCGAAGACTCCGGTCCCTTGATACTATCTCAGACACTCACACATTTATTTCTATAAAATAGGTTGGCAACACTTATGATTAGGGTGCTTTGGGAGGGGGAACACCGAGTTTGGTGCGGATACGTTTAACGGTATGGAAGCAAATTGAAAAATTTAATGTTAATTTTTTTAAAGCGGTTGGCAACACTTAACAGCTGCGGCGCCTGCTTAAGGCTGTTACGGTAGCTGTAAGCTAGACCTTTCCAACGACACCTCAACTACGTATCTACACCTTGTGGTTCATGGAATATATTTTTTGGACATTTAATGATTACACTGACAATTCGAGTGCTGGGGACGGAGACACCCACAGTGTTTTTCAATAGTGTCGAATAATGTTTATGCCAAGTTTAGTGCTGTTACGTATAACGTGATGGAGCAGTTTCAAAATTGAATTCTAAAGAAAATAGATTGGCAACAGTCACAGTTGGGATCTTTGGAGACTGGGACACCCACACTATCTTTCTATTGTATCGAATAATATTTATGTCGATTTTGGTTCAGATAGGTCGAACGGAATGGAATCAATTTGAAATTTGAATTAGAAGTGCTTGGCAACACTGATCCACTGCACCAATCACGACGGTTCGGGCGGCTTTGACCTCGTCTTGCCGAGACCTTTTCAAAGACACCACAACGGTCATCGTAGGCCTAGTAGTTCAAGAGTTGAAAGTTACGGACAGACGAACGGACAAAGCAGAAATATACGGTGTTTCTAAACCAGGGGTCTCCAAACTACGACCCGCGGACCGGACATGCCCGTTATCCGGTCTGCCATAGTTTATTTTGCGTGCAGATAGTGCAACTGGGCGTCAGGCATAATTGTTATGCTAGAATGTTGAAACTTGCAGGTTAGGATAGGTGTTGGCCCTTCGGACTTAGTGGAAGAGTCAGTGTGGCCCTTACGCTGAAAAGTTTGGAGACTTCTGGTCTAAACTAAACTCAAATGCGTGGCGCGACAGTCCCTTAAGGCCGGCTGTATTACGTTCAGGTAGGGGCTTGCAGGGTCATCCTAAGACCTCATCGTACGGAAAAAATAAACGTATTAAGGGAAAATTAAATAGAAAACGGATTTACGAGGAACAAACGTTCGCCATTGGATTCATCCTGGGCAATATCAAGCCAGTTTTCATCACGAACACCTACTTCTCGGGCTTTCCAACCAGATTAGAATAATCTTCATCTTTCACCCCTCCGAGCCACATGACCTTCCCATCTTAGCTGTCGCGATTTCATTATACAACATCTGGTGAATCGTACAGTCCGTGGAGTTCTTCATTATGCAGTCTTCTCCATTCTTCAGTCATCTCGTCCCGTTTCGGCCCGTATATTTTTCTCAAAACCTTATTTTCAGACGCACGTAATTTATGTTCATCTGTTAGGGTCGTACTCCCTCCAACTTTCGCAACCGTAAAGTATTACCGGCAGAATAACCGTTCTGTATATTTCAACTTCCTTGATATTAATCGTGAGGCTAGAAGTTTTAGAACTGAATAGAAACATGCGTTGCCCGATACTATACGACTTTTTATTCCTTCTGTGACCTCGTGTTTGCTTGTTACGTATGCTCCCAAGTATTTAAATTTATTTACTTTCTCTATGACCTCATCGCTAATTCTTAAGTTGTCATTTCCTTTATTCCCTGTATTTCGGGTTGTTGTTATGTATTTTGTTTTACCTATGTTTATCTGTAGACCTTTCTGATAATTACAATTAAAATTAGGATTAGTAGTTCCCATTGCGTTACAAAAATATCACCCTTCGAGATAGAAAGAGAAAACTATACAACTTGGTAGATCGACCTGAGCCGTAGATGCCTAAAGGCCATAAAAAAGAAACATGGTAGTTATTTGGACTTGGGATCTTTTGTTGACGACAAATTATATTTTTGCAAATACCGCCCTCATTTAACTACATATCAGGACAATATTTTCCTCACAAGTGCGTTATGTGAGTGCATCTGTCTGCAAGTGAACAAATTTATACGATGTTTCAATGTGTTTATTTTTGAAATAAGAAAAGTCAATTTTAGACATACGACTAAATGTTTTGTCCATAGGTGTACAATCCTATTTATTGAACACGTTTTATTTGTTTTGGAACACTTTTGTTTTAAATCAACTGGAACTAACATCTCATGTTTTTAGCTGATAGGGGTGCATTAATTCTGATCAATTATGTAATACAATATATCAAACATTTGCAAGGTATGTTGTCCTACTTCTTCCCGAGATCAGTTTTTCTGGACTTAATATCTACATCTTGTACATTGCACATAAACGGTACTACAGTGGTTTCGAAACTTTTCAGAATCGTGGAGACTCTGAAGCCAATGTAATTCATCGAGAACTCCTGCTGTACCTCACCACACGTGTTAAAATAAAAGGAAACACAAAAATTATTGTAAATGTTGATGATTACTATGATGGCTGATAGATATAGAATCTTTAAATCACTATAGTACCGTGATTACACTTAACTGAACTTAAATCACTGTTTAGCTTCGGTTGGGTTATCTCTGGTATTTGTTGTTCAAAGCCAACAGCCTTATTCTCTTACTGGAATGCTAATGAATTTCAAATATCGAACTGTTAAGTAATAAGGACTCCAATAAGCTAACAACCAAAGCTTTGGAATTAGCATAAATAGTTACTCATATGTTTCATCATTAAACAGCAATAACAACCACCTCATTTACATAATTCGTATCCCTCTTGAACATACTTATAACTTCCATTGCTAACTCTCTTATCTCTGTACGGCCAAACCACAAAACGACATTTTTCTTAATAACAACCAGAGACACGTAAAGTACGTGTATTCGTTCTTTTGCGAACGCTTTCTCTATTAATCAGTGCAACCCTGCAATGGCTTTTCTGTCCGGAAGCAGGTAATCCCTGAGCAAAATAAACTGCTGAATTTCGTCAGTTGGGGATGATGTCCTTTCAAGTAGACTTCGAACCATGTGTGTCTCCATCGGGGATAAAACGGGTACCTCTTGATAACGAGGCAATGAGGGAAACCACTTATCGGCCGAGGAAAACCATACACGTGGGTCAATTTAATTATTCTATGTTACACAGTTCATACTAATAAAAGAACTAATTGGAAAATTTGAGAACCGAATAATATTTTATTTAAAAAACATTTGAGGCCAACGTAAAGGAAGTAAGTAAACAAATAAGTGTGATTGATTGACCAAGTAGTGAAGAAAATCTGAAAATATTGTCAATAAACATATTCTATAGTTGGTAGCAAAAGTTAATATTTTTGCACAATTACGTGCATTGAATATTAATTTTAGTAGACCTCAACGGAAAACCGTCATATTTGTGGAAGCGTCTTTCACTGTTACCTTCTTCAGTACAAAACAACAGTTTTATAATTTATTCGTTCTCCGTGCGATAATATACATTTTTTACTATATATTTTTGGTTGTTTATATCATGTGAAAAATGGAGTTAAAGTATTTTTTAAGTATATTTGTACGATGCGGTATTTTCTACATAGTCATTTGAGGAGATTTATGTAAATAGATTATAATATATTTATATGTTGTACCATGCAAGTCGCCGTGGCTCAGGCGGTAGCGCGTCTGACTACGAATCGGGCGGCCCGGGTTCAAATCCCGGCCAGGACACTGGAGACTTTTCTCGCAGTGTTCCCATGCCTGGCGCTCCGAGGTCCACTCAGGCTCCTATTAAATTGAGTACCAGTGTGTCCTTGGTATGCCTGGGCACCTTGGGCAGGTAAAGGCGGTCGAGCGTGGGACTGACCACCCCACCTACTTCGTACCGTAGGTCAAGAAAATGGGGAGCGCTACCTCCACATCCGCTTATCGCACAGGGGATAGCTTTACCTTTTTACCTTTTACCATGCGAGTACGCCAGAGGACACAATAAAATTGTAAGTTTCTACGTACTGTGACACAAACTCACTTCATAACGTAAGAACATGTTATTTTATCGAAAGGTAAGAGTGTCTGTAATTTTTATATTTTTATTATATATTTATTTTAGGTTTTGAGGATGCGAAATAACTGAAAATCATTTTCGTGTTTGGTAGCACATTCCAAAAAGTTTTTGGGTAAGCTAGATTTTTAATGTTGCTTGAGGAAAGGGGAGGAGGAGGAGGAAGTGTTGCCAATTTCTTATGATACTGCAAAATGTAATTATACATTTTATTTTCTGCCTCTCAACAGTGTGAGAAATTGAGGAAGAAAAGATCCAGTTTAGTCGGGGCATTTGTTTCTACGCATGGCAAGTCTATCGATGATGTGGACAAAAGCATTGTGGAAGCCAGGTAAATACTTCCTTTTCTTTGAGTTGCTGGTGTGGTTGATCTTGTAGTTAGTTTGAAATCCACGTAGCGCTAGTTTAATCCATATCACGTGGCTTAAAAAAGTTCAATCATTTTTTTGTTTTTGTTTTTAAATACGTATTGCATGCTTCCGCCCCCCCCCCCCATATGTAATTTTACAGGGCCTTCTTGAACCTATTGATAAGGAAATTAGACTGGAGATTTGTACTTCTTGTGTTGAAAAACCTGAAAAACTGGGTGAATTGTATTTTTGTCAGGGAAATGTTGGTCACTAATAAGTGAATGATCGTTTTCAATGATAAAAAATAGGTATTTCTATGAGCCAGGAGGATTTTTTTTTTTAAATGTAAGTATGGATGTGGATATTCAAAAAATAAGTAGCCTCTCTTGAAACAAGATGCTATACCAGGTTAAGGGGAAAAAATTGCAATGTTTCTACTAGAGTGGGGGACAAACTTTCACAGTTTGCAACACTGAGTGTTGTGCTCCAAAAACGTTCTTTATCATCACTAGAGGATACCACATATCCAATAAACAGAGATAGTATCATTTGAAACAAATTAAACGATATACCAGTTTGACAACAGTGACAACTCGATGACTTCACTACCTAAATCTTAATGTCGAGTGTATTAGAGAACAAATCATCTTCCAAAAACTCAGTTTTATTTTCGTGCGTGCTGCCATCTATTGACCATTTTCTCAATACATTTGTTGAGATTTCACAGTAGAAATGACTTTCAGGTATTTCCAATGATCAGTACTTTTAATGTAGTATGGGCAATCCTTCTTAATTTATAACTCATTTTGCGGTCCAAGTTGCAAATTCTGTATCTCGAAAAGAAAGCTGAATTCGAAATATGTTTATATGAATTTTTTTTCTTGTTTCGATACCAGGATTCATCTTCCGAACTTTGTTCCCATCTATTCTTTACACCCTATATATTTATAAAAGAAAATAATAGCTGAGCAAAGCAAAAAACATTTTATTTAAAAACTAAAAACGTGTAACAGTTTCGCCAACTAACTAACAATTTGGCTTCAATTTCTCTTGTTTATGTGATTTAGTGTGTGTGATGAAGCCAAATTGTTAGTTCGTTGGCGCAACTGTTACACGTTTTTAGTTTTTAAATAAAACGTATTTGCTTTGCTCAGTTATTATTTTATTTTGTCTTCAGTTTATGAAAGCAAAGCTTTGATACGGAAAATATCATACCTGTATTTATTGATTTATTTTTGTGATTCAGCCCTGGAGATCGTTACGTCGTAGTAAGTACATTATATTATTAAAATTATTTACAATGTTAAAGTTTACTTTATTTTATTATTCCAGGACGGCTTTGAATGAAGTTACTCAGGAGCTGCAAGAGCGCGTACATCGATGGAAACAAATTGAGCTTTTGTGTGGTTTTAACATAATAAATAACAACGGATTGCAATTTTTGGAAGGACTGCTTTATAGAGGAAGTAATGGACGAGGAGCCAATATGCGAGGAGGTAAGCACTTACACGATATATTTTTACTTTTCTATTTGTGAACGCAGGCGGATCCGACTAAAATGATCGATGTGTGGAAAAGTTATTTCGACAAACTTCTTCATGTACGCAATGGAGAACAAACAAAGGAATTTGAAATCTACACCGCAGAACCGTGGATACCCGAAATGTCGATAAAGAAATTTAAAAATTTCAAATCACCGGGAATAGACAATATTCCAACCGAATTAATTAAAGCGGGAGGAACGGCCATAATCAAGAAACCGCATAAATTGATAAACGCTATATGGGGAAAGGAGGAGCTTCCAAAGGAATGCAAAACCTCAATAATAGTCCCAGTTTATGAAAAAAGGGCGATAAATCGGACTGCAATAATTACCACGGAATCACGTTACTCCCAACATGTTACAAAGTATTGAGTAATATACTGCTAACTCGCCTAAGTGTATACGTAGGTGAAATAATTGGAGATCACCAATGTGGATTTAGAAGAAATAGATCGACGTTGGACCAGATTTTCGCCTTGAGACAAATCTTAAGAGAAGAAATGGGAACACAGTGGGACTGTTCACCAGCTATTCATTGATTTTAAGAAGGCTTATGATTTTATTAAAAGAGAAAAGCTATACAGTATCCTGGTACAATTTGGAATTCCGGAGAAGCTTGTTTAACTTGTGAAAATGTGTCTCAGCGACCCCGTAAGCAGAGTACGGATAGATAATAATATGTCAGATAGTTTCCAGATTCGCAACGGATTGAAACAAGGTGATGCATTGTCCCCGCTACTGTTTAACTTTGCTTTAGAATGTTCGATTTTAAAAATTGAAGGGGACGAAAAGAGACTAACGTTCAACGGCTTGAATCAACTGTTCGTGTACGCGGATGTAATACTTTACGGTTGCGAAAGTTGAAGTACGACCGTTGCAGATGCACATAAATCGCGAGTGGGTCTTGAGTAAGATATATGGGACGAGATGACTGGGGAATGGAGGAGACTGTATAATGAAGAACTTCACGGACGACTTTACGACTCACCCGATGTTGTAAGAATAATGAAATCATGACGACTAAGGTTTGCAGGCCATGTAGCTCGGATGGGAGAAAAACGAGGATTATATTCCATCTTGATTGGGAAGTCGGAAGGAAAGAGACTGTTGGGAGGACAATATTAGAAGGAATCTTCGAGAAGTAGGTGTTTGTGATGAAAACTGATTTGATATCTTGCCCAGGATATATCTCGATGGCGAACGTTTGTTACTACGGCGATGAACTTGCGAGTTCCGTAAGCCATAGAGTAAGTAAGTAATTTGTGATCTTTGAGGGATATATGATAAACGTCATAGGTTTCCACAGTGTAGTAGGTGGAAATGTTTTGATTACACTTCGAAAATCGAGAAGGTAATAAAATATAAATAGTTAGTTCAGGCCTCCCATTAGGTCACTATTTCAACTACAGTAACTTTGTTTATTGCCTAAAAGTACATAATTTTATAAAAGAGTCGCTAAAGTCACTTTTTTTTTTTCAAATTTATCAAAATCACTTGATTTAAAAAAATACTTTGAAGTAAGTCAAATATGTGAGCCAATTTAAGATTAAGTGTAGTAATATAATGCCTCGTTAATTGTATTATTTTTATGGGATAAAACCTTTAACCTTTGTATTAATTTATTCAGTGTTCAGGGTGTAGCTTTTGGCTGTTCAGAGCATGGCGTTCGAACTCATTCATTAGCCATTTGAGTAGCACTACCACAAAAAATGCTCAACGAATAATTTGTTTCTATTCACAAAGTAAATTTCATGTGAAAAGATAAGTAGCGACATCACAAAATAACATAGCGTCGCCGATTTTACAATACCATCTAACAGCCACTTTGATCGAAAATGACTTGTCTGCATGTTTCGACTCGGATTCTGTCAAGGCAGCTTCCCGTCAACTGGTTCTTCGTTTCTCCAACAGATAATGGTGTAGTATCGATAAAATCAATACCGCGTGTGTCGGATTTCAATGCAAATTTGCTGTTTTTTTTTTCCTCCTGTACAATTTACATTTTGTGTGATTTTGGCGGTATTGTAAATTCTGCAATGATAGATAACTGTGGTTCCTCCATTTGTCTAGTCCGTGTTTATGCAGTAAGACTGCAAAAGAGAAAATTAACATAGATAAGTTTTTTCTTTTCTTTCTTTGTAAGGATAAAGATATATAAAACTGATTGATAAGAGTTTATTATTGTGGCAAAAGTGTAATCAATTTATTTGCATGTAAATTAATCAAACAAGTTAGAAAATTTTTAAAATGAGTGTTTGTCTATACCTATGTATCAATTAGCTAGAGTTCTGATATGTACGCTTTTTAAGTTCTTTCGTTTATCATTTATGAAAATACAGTGCAGCGCTTTTTTTTTTAGCGAATTTCAAGGGACCAACAAAATGAGTTCTTTATATCCGAATTTCGTTATAAACAGACTCACGTATTTTTCCCGAATTACGGTGTTAAAAAAAAGTAACAAGCAGAAACATTTAAAAAAAAGAATATCCAGCAGTATAACATTGCATCTGAAGGCGATTTTATTAAATGGGTTATCATCTAGCCTACCGCACATGTTGCAGTTCTTCGAAGTGGGAGGAGAAGGAGTGAGTCATGCCTCGCTTGCACAGCGAGATAAGGTGAAATTCCATCGTCTGAAAAGACATTGCGATTTTAAAAGTGTTGGATTTCTAATGTTTGGACAGAAGCCAAATGAGGAATGTATGAGAACAGCTGTGAAAACCAGTTTTGCGGAACCTGAGTAATGCACCACCAGAAGCAAAGAGGGGGTGGGGGTGGAATTGATCTGCATACTTAGCTTGCAGCTGTGAACCAAAGAAAGTTGATTTCTCTGCTCTTCCCCACTCGCCCTGTTAGAAAATAAAGGGGAAGGGGTGTTCACGGCCTTCAGCCTTTTGTACTTCCGTCTGTACATGCAAACAATAGCCACGAAGAAGCGGAAAATCAATACGTCCGAAACATGAACCCATTCTGAAAACTTCGCTATCAGCGGTCTTGACGGGAAATATTGTTCGTAATAATACGGTCATTTTTTCCATGGTTTAAATAGGCAGGGTGACGGAGATTTCATTTATGTTCCCAATATCCAATAATTCGCTATATCCGAGTTCTTTATAAGTGGGCTGCGCTGTATGGTCTTTACTTTAAATTTAAAAATTGCTGTGACTACGTGTAGGACAAGGAAACGAATAATTTGTCTCCATTCACAAGCTACACTACAAAAGATCGTAGATAATTGTGGTGCCTATTCTTGCCTAGTCCAGTGTTTATGCAGTAATTGTAACCCTATCTAATATTCAAGAATATTACGAAAAAATACCAGTATGAGACAATTTTTGTTTGTTTTGTAACAAATTTGAAGAAAAAGCACTAAAAATTGATGCCATATCCAATCTAGGATTCAACTCAAATGTTTGCAAAAGTAGAAAAAAATAATATTCTGAAGCTATTTTTAATATATACGAAAAGTAAGCATCATACATAACAGTTTTGTCACATTTAGGCCAAGTAATTTTGTACAACGTAAAAGCAAGTAGTTACTGCTTAATTTCAATATGAGTTGTTGAAATTATATTCCATTTATGGCAACAAATAAAGCATTACAGCTGCAGTCTTCACCGGCTTTGTCTTGGTTGAAGGTATAAAAATAAGTAAATAAAAAACAACGTATGTCTTACTTACTCTTTATACCATACTCTTTAATGCTGGTTGTTGTAAAATCAGTAAGCTCTTTTACACACTTCGTAGTTACATGCAAATGAATATATTGAGGTATAAAATGTTTGTAAATACACTAAAATGACACTGACAAGGTTACTTTTTTTTTTACTTAGAAAATTCACTAAAAAGTTACTTTCTAAAGCAATTTAGTCATTATTTCAACCAATTTCAGTTTGCATTCTTGTGGGGAACCTTGTTTAGTTATTCACAATTTTATGAACATTCAGAGTGGAGAGGTACGAGACGGAGGAGAGCTCGCTTTCTTTGTCTGCTGCCCCTTTTACGCAGTATTAAGGAGTGTCTCGTCTATCTTCCTATTGTACCATTTTATACGTAAATGCAACTATCTATCGCGTACTTGTGAACTTTATCGTCCAGAAAGTAAACACTCAACACAGATAAATCACCTAACCGTAAAACCGCAAGAAAAGCCAACATTCTCGCGTTGGTAATGCAAATGAACTTACCATAACCCAAAAGATGCGGCTACACAGCATCTTCGTGTGCTAGCACCTATATCGACATGTATCATTTCAAGTATGGTATCGAACCCAAGACATAAAAACATTTTCTCATTGTTGTGGATTTCTAGCTTATGTATCTCTTTTAGCTTTGCAACACTGTCATCAGACGTCACATCAGTCTTTTGTTTTGCGTTACAAGTGCTCTTTAAATGTGGAATAATTCATGTGTAGGGCTGTTTAACAAAAAATAATATTGTGCTAAGTTGGCAACCCTGCTTCACGGCTGGCAAGCTTCTTGCTGGTTTTACATAGTTAGTGTTGTGTTGTGAAAGTTTCGTTTTGATTCCCTCCAAACGTTTTGCAGAGTTTCAATTTTAATTTAAATAATGCCGTTATCTTAATGAGGGTATGACCAGTGATCCTCAACCTAGCAGGCGCCGGCCGGGTGGCCGTGCAGTCTACGGCGGTAGGCCAACGGCTCGAAGGTCCCGGGTTCGAGTCCCGGCTGGGGCATGGGTGTGGATTTTAACTAGGTGTAAAGAGCCGAATCGTGACGGGCCGAAGTCGAAAGTTACTAGACTGGCCCATATAAAATCAAGTTTACCAAAATTTTTATCAACCTAGCAGGTGTGAAAGATTTGCAAGGCTATTGAAAAAATAAAAATAAAATAAAAAAGTTCAAATCGAATTGAAAATACTAGTAATCACAAATTGAACACAAAATATTGGAAAAGATGATGTGGATTTGTTACCCGTAATCCTCCGTTCGAATCTTGTTCTTGTGAAGTATGTACACAGTTAATTAGCTTATAAGATGTATATGTTTACAACCAGAAGTCTTTCATATCGTTACGAACATTCTACATATATGAAAATTGTGACTTAACGTTATTTTACCTCTCAGGTGCAGAATTGTAGACTGTTTTGGTAAATTTATTCGAGATATTCAGGTTCCATGTCCGAAGTCTTCTTGCGACTTGAAATGGTTCAAAGTAATGACGCAAGGGAACGAATTCTCCATCTTTCCATTGATTCCTTTCTATTTTATTTATTTATTTATTTTTGTAGGTCGAATGAGCGGTAGCCAAGATGACTTGGACGACGACAGCTCATCTCTGTACACTCCGTCTACAGGTAAGGCAGCTCCCGAGGAGAGCTCGCAAGAACACTTGGATAATTTTTAACTCGTGAGCTACCATCTAAGATAAGAGAAATACATGTTACACAGTGACGTTGTTGTGACGGTGAGATTTGTTTCCGTTATAAAATGTTATAACAGCGGCGGCGAGCATCATCTAATGAATCCTTTAATACGGAACGAACTTGAGAAAGACAAATACTCGATGCAGCCAGTTTCTCAATAATATGAGTATTAACCAATAGTGTTTGCGGTATTAATTTGCAAATTGATAATTATTTTTTTTAAAAAACAAGAGCATGGCCAATAGTAATTTTATAGCGTAACTAACAAATATATTAATCATTTGTTTTAATAATAGTAATACTTAATGTGAAAGAATGGTTTGTGAAGTATAAACCTTTTGAAACTACGTTATTAAATTTTACGTTGAAAGTAGGATCATTCAAGTGTTCGGTAGAAATTTTAATTAGAATTTAAAGTTTTATTAATCGCTGGGATGCATTTTTTTTTTTTTTTTTAAGTTGGTAGCTTGTTTTATTGTCATGCAAGCTTCAAATTTTGGCATTATTATTTTCGTAGTTGGTTGCTTTTGTTGCGTAACGTAGAATTGTGATGTCTCTTTTTTTTTTTATCTGAGAATAGAGAGCGAGTGAAGTAATGGTATTCCAGCATTAACTGTAACACATGGTACATGTATGTGTAGTTGTGTTTGTATCTGCCAAAATTATTTCATTTTGGCTGCTTGTGTAGAGAAAGTCTAGTCTGTTTTGACTGATTTAGTTACCCTTAGAAAAAAAAAAAACAGTTGTATGATCATTTTGTTTGTGAACGATGAATTATACTTTGTTGCGTAATATACAGTCTTTATTTTGCATGATAGCCCACCACCTTCTTTATTTGTGTGTCATTACGTGAAAAAAAAAAAAAAAGCATGCTAAGAATGAATGGAAACCCGAAGAGCCTGTGGGGATTTTTGCACAGCTTTTAAAAGCTTTAGCAGAAAGCTTTGTGTTGTATTTATTGTTGTTGTTGTTGTTGCACGTTCGCAGTAAGTATATTCACAAATTTAATGCATGTTTGCTATTATGTGTTACTACACCATCGGTTGATTTAATATTCGTATACAAAACACACCACTCACTTGTTTTATGTATTGTTTTTTTTTCTTCTTCCAGATTTATATTTATTGTTGTGGATAAAAATAATGATATGTAACTGTAAATATTTATTTTATATTGGAATCATGATTGTATTTTCGAAGTAATATCGCCTAATATCTGTTGACTTACATTGTGATTTATGCTTCATTAAGGCAAGCCGATGAACATGTTAAAGAATTCTTGTACCACTTTGTACAATGTTGTACTTCGATTTCTCAGCAGTGTACCGTAAATTGCTTGTCTTTTTGAGATCACCAAAGATTCTATTTCTAATGCTCTGATTACGGATTTCTAATTAGAGGTTCTGATTCTTTTCCCCCCAGTCTTTGACTTTTCATTTTTGAGCAAACTGAGTACGCAACTTCTGCGTACATCCGTGATTTTTCTCGAAACCTTTAACAATGATTTTCGACTAAACAGAGATCTGGCCAAATCTTTGGCTTTCAATTTCAACCGAACTAATCACGCGACCTATGCGTGTGTGAACACACGAAACAAGCTCACGAAACAACAGGCACTCTGCGACTAAGTATAGACATGCTATTCATGAACGGAATCTCGATTTTTTTCTTACTGCTATAATGGTCTGACTATACATATTGAATCAGCATGCAAATGCTGTTATAGGTTGGCTGGTTAATTATTGCCTCCGACACTAAGGATCAGTTCTACAATCGACCTACTCTCATTAGCCAAAATCAACTTAGCGCTGACTAGAAGTTTAGCGGTCGATTGTAGAACTGACTCTAAGAAGTCGTGGTCGTTAAAAGACCTCTGTGAAAAAAAAAAAAAAGAAAGAAAAGAAGGACGTGCTACCTTAACAAAATCACGAATATTCGACAGACTCTATCCTTGCCGAGAGCGTCAACCGACAGAGGCCGCGGCGTTTGATTTCTCTTTCAACCGTTCTAGTGCGGCCCATCCTGATTTGAATTTATTTATGGGGTGTTTCAGGATGTATGGCCAAGACCACGGCTAATCCTGACGTATCGCCTACGCTGCCTGTATATAGAACTTCAAACATAGTCTGTCGCCGTTCTCTCAAAGTAACTCCATCAACTTTCATGAGCATTGTTTATGCATCCCATACGGGGTTTTGTACTGCACTTTTAACCAGTTACATACTTCGGATCGGCAGTGGGAAATCAAGCTGGTTAGAGCGCTGTTACCGGCTGTCTTGACTAAGGTTTTTCTGAGTTTCGTCAGGCGAATGTTGAAATGGTACCGTACCTCTATTAAGCCCGAGCTGCTACTTTTCCTTACCTGCTTCCGGAACAGTGATCGCCGAGAGACGTCATCCCCCAGAAGTGACGGGCACAGTTGCCTGTTCAACTTTCAAAGTTAGTGTAAAGCAACGATCCCTGAAGATAGATGGCAGCACCATCTCTGTATGACTCTAATGTTTTGTTGTTATTTTCGTTGCACGAAACTGCGATGCTGCTCCTACAAATTCAACCGTAGAGAGTTCAAAACTTTCAAAGAAGAAGTTCATAATCACTTCAAGAGTTCAGTCCGTGTCGATTTTTTATTATCTGTTTTGTCCATTGTTGAAAGTTTGGATATTCGCGTCAAGAATGAAACGAGTTCAACAACGGACAAAAAAAAAAGAAAGATCGTCACGAGTTGAACCCTTAAAATTGTATGAACTTTCTTCTCTGAAAGTTTGAACTCTCTATACTTGAATTTGTAGGAGCAGCATTGAAATTTCGTACAAATTTCTTAAAGACATACGAAGTTAGAGTCTTAAACGAGTTGGGGAACTTGCAAGGACGGGATCTACAATTTTTGCTTTAGTGGGCTCCGAACCACTCCGTTCAAGAGGTCCTGGTGGGAATTGAATCCATGACGACGCGCACAGAAAGCGTGCGCGCTGACCACTGGGCCACCACGAGGTCATACGAATGTAGTGCTACGTTATTAGAGGTCGTTGCTTTACACTTAAATGAAAGTATGAAGAAAAACAGGTTTCAATATTCTGTCACTTATATGTGAGAAGTTAAAAGGAAAACATTAATACTGTTTGTTTTATGGAATAAAACGACTTCCAGCCATCGTCCGCTACCATAACCACACCTAAATTCGTCAATGATCGAGACATCCAGTATTGGTTTTGTTTAAATTCGCAGAGATTGTTCTTTGCACAATATGGTAGAACTAATATTGTAGATTTTGAATATAGATTCCACTAATATACCAATTCATGTTTGTTTTTTGATCTTTCGGTGTAGACCAATGTTGATTCCCTCGTCCTTATTGATGACGTTCATATGGCATTGACAAAATGGATTTGAAGTTCAAGCTATGAATAAGATGTTCGAAATAGGTAATTTGTAACATATGATTGAGAGCAGTGTTCTCAACCTAATTCACTCGGTTCCACCATATGACGTACCACAAACGGGCTAGTGACACGCTCTTAGCGCGCTAGGTTTGCTTTCTTTTTTTTTTTCAAAATAAATATTGAATAAAATTATTTGAATTACTTGAGCCAGCAAAATCACATTCTCAGAAATTTTGCGGAACATTTAAAAGTTCACGACGACACCAGGTTGAGAATACTGATTTAGAGCATGCTTTGGACTGGCTAATCGTCTTTCCAAATCGGCATCCTTAGTTTAACCTGAAATGATACTTAACATTGAGAAAACATGATTGCGGAGATCAAAATGAAATCCTAAGAAAATTTTTATCTGTGGTGAGAAAATTAAGCATCGTGAGTTTTTACGCGAAAATAATTTTCGGTATGTCCAGGAATTAAAAAACTACGTCCGTATATATGTATTTGTGTTTTCTGTGATCTTCGCACTTATATTTCTGGAATCCGTAGTGATTGTTTTAAACGTCATATTGAAGGTATATCAGGATTATTTATGCCGTGTTTCGGTTAGGTGTAGCCAGCTCGAAATGGCAGAAGGTATTCAGTATCGTCTTTATAATCAAATCACAAGGTGGGGAGCAAAGAATCTTATGTATACAGACAGCGTGAGATACATGAGAGTGTGATATCTGGAATTATACTTGACTTCAAGTTTTGTTCATCACTAATTTCTAATTCGTAATATTTAGGAAGCTAGTTCAGAACCAGGCTTCTTTCTAAGTGAAAACACAAAGGGTGAGAGAATACGATCCATTATTGATTAGTGCATTTCTTTACGATGTTATTGGGACATTTAATTGTAGTATAGAAAAATATATCTTAAATACTGCGTTTGGTAAGAACCAGAAAAGAGATCGACGTTCATTGACTTCATCTTTATCACTTGTCAGGTATTCTAAGTGAATGGTAAAGTTTAACTTCATAAGTTTTAATATTTCTTTTCTCATTGTATGCAATTTTTGCCTAACACGTCTGTAAATCATAAAATAACGTGGAAAAGGTTGTTACTTAATCTCGAATGTTGACCTAAGTTTTTAACCATGGTTTATTTTCTCGAAAATGAAGCCCCGGAGCTACTTGTTTATTATTAGGGTTGAGAAATTACTGATGACTTCAGTAGTAGTTACTTCATATCCATGTTAGATACTAAATCTGATTTATGAAGAAGTTTACGTAAGATATTTACGGTGGATGCCATTCTTCCTAGCTTAAATAATTTTTTCAAACATTATGAGACATAACTGTCATGAATTATTATTATTATCATTATACGAAATTGCGGTGCTCCTCTTGCATAGTCAAGATCTCTGTCCGTGTCGATTTTTTCTTTTCTTTTTTATTCATTGTTGAAATCGCTTGATTCTTGTGAATATTCAACTATTATTAATATAATAATGAAGCTCTTTCATCAATGAACAAAATATAAAAAATCGATATGGCTAAAAGTCTTGTAATGGTTACGCAGAATTCTTGCCAAAAGTCCGAAAGGAAATCAGGAAAGAAAATGGGAACTTTTTGTAAATAACACTCCAAACCATTGACTTGAACATTCATATGACCGCCCCGCTAGTCTAGTGGTTACCGTCGTTGACTGCTGATCGTGGGTTCCCAGGTTCGATTCCCGGCTCTGCCAAGTAATTTTTTTCCGAAGTGAGAGGGTCTAGAACGGTGTTCACCCAGCATCGTGATGCAATTGGGGAGCTGCTCTGATAAAAGACAGTGGCGATCACAGTTAAGAGCTTCAGCTCTCCTCTCCCAACACATCTGGTCAGCGTGGGAGCAGTAGACCAACTCCTCCCTCCAGGAAAGGTCTCATCCAGTAGTGGATTGAATATGGTTATGAATTATTATTATACCATGATTCCATAAATTACACTCTTGTAAAACATCAACACAGCTTCATAAAATACATATTTCTGATACACTATATTGTAACTGTTCCGAAGAAACACTAACAGCAGATGTGAATCACTTACTTTTCCAGTGCAAGAAAATCTAGCTTTATTAAAAGCACTACTTAGACTTAGGAATCGCCGTAGCTCAGGCGGTAGCGCGTCTGACTGCGAATCGGGCGGCCCGGGTTCAAATCCCTCCCAAGACACTGGAGACTTTTCTCACAGTGTTCCCATGCCTGGCGCTCTGAGGTCCACTCAGCCTCCTATCAAATTGTGTCCTTGGTGCTCCTGGGCACCTTGGGAAGGTAAAGGCGGTCGAGCGTGGGACTGACCACCTCACCTCACTTCGTACCGTAGGTCAAGGTGGAGCGCTAGTTCACGGCGCGTGCGTATCGCGCTGGGGATAGTTTTATGCTTTTACTACTTAGATTTAAAATTCCTAATCCAATTTTAATAAACTCGTTAATTTTTCCACCTGTAATACAATAAATTGGTTATCTGTTACTAAGCTCTGTACGTAAAAATAAAATACAGTTGTAGATGAAAAGAGAATTAAAGAATCATTTGTACGTAATCAGTTTCTGTAAAAGTTTACTTCATTTTCGACTGATAAGAAAAAAAAAACAAGAAATTGAGGCTCGTTCTCTATTTACTATGAAATTAATAACCTAGGTACATCATTGTACCTTGGAAATTTACTATAATTTCGAAATAAATTATCGTACTAAAGTTCAGTTCAGTTCGAAATTGTTCAATATTAAGGTCAAATCAGTAGCAAAATGATTGCAAATGCAATTAGTGGTAGTAGATAATTTGTCATTGGAATAATAAATAAGCTGCATATAGAATACATATTTGAAATAATTAAAAAAAAGTGTCCCTTATGGAGACTGCAGTCTTACATGTAAAAGAGGAAAACTTATAAATGTTATAATTTCTCTGTTACCGAAGATCAATTCCGTAGAACAACACTGAAGACTTTTAACTCATATCCGTACTATATCTATATTATATCTGGTGGAAAGAAGACTACCATCTTTATGCTTATACTATTCTTATATCACCAATAACTACAAAAGGAAAAGGAAAGGTTGGCGAGTAACCGCCGTAGTTCAGTAGTAGAGCGTTGGCGTAGCATTCGGGGGGTCGTGGATTCGATCCGAGCGGCCGACCATCCTAACTGAGGTTTTTCCTCAAGTCACACCAGGCAAATCCTCGGGATGGCACCTTCAACATAGGCCCTGACCGACACCTTCCTATATCCCTTTCCGTCCCCCTATCCCGATCTCAGCCTTAGATGCCTAAATGACTGTAAATAAAATTCAGAGAAAGAAAGGATCTCTAAAAGTTTGAATTCTGTTCTTGAAATTTTAGAAGCAGCATTGCAGTTTCGTACATCGAAAAAATATATACGGATGTGCTGCCCTCCAACGTTGAGATCATTGTTTTACACTAACCGCACTCACGTGATTGAGTCAGCTTCATCAGGCGGTAAAATGGTCTGTCTGTGTAGTAGGATGTGGCACTACTGTACATTAAAGCTATCAACGTAGGTGTCGGTGAAAATTAAAGGAGAACTCCAACAAAGTTTTAATATGAAACCCGTACTCATTTTCATGTAGTTCAAGTTTTACCTTTGGATTTTTATACCGTCTGATGACGCGTGGTTGGATGAAGTGAAAAGTTGTACTGTTTGTTTTAATGTGTCAAGGTATTTTTAGTAGTTTTTTTTTTTTTTAATAAATAAATAAATGGTTTCAGGGGCGGATCCATCATTTTCCGGGTAGGGGGGTGGGGTGATTCGAGGTATAGACCAGGAACAGTTTCAGTATTTTCCCAGTGAATGAATAAATTTGTTAAATTTCCCTCGTGTTGCCAAGTTTTGTCATGGAATATCGAACATGAGATCATTCTTACGAAATAAAAGAAAAAAGATTTATTAAAACAAAACAAATAGAAGATTTCTACGAGATAAATTTTTGAAATTATGCTATAAAAATAAAATATTTTTCCTTGAGGAGGGGGGCGCGCGCTCTCTGGATCCGCCACTGAATTGTTTACATATTTGATTTTAATATTGCTTTATAATTTCTGTTTCTTTACCCAGTTCTTCTTTCTTTATGAACAACTGGGTTTTGACAAGCTGCAATTCAAGCATAGGAGCACAAAAGTGCTTACAGGGAATCACGATATCAACAGTCCAAGTACTACAGTATGTCCGTAAAGTCATGTGCGTTTTCCAAACATGCTAGACACGAGACGGGCACAGAAAGAAAGAATTGAATTTCTTTATCGCCTGTAGGTATCGCAGACTGAGGGAGGTGTTTCAAAGTAGTCTACCTGTTAGTAGGTATGTACCATCCCGGCATTTGCCTGGTACGACTGAGGAAAAATCCTACGAAAACGTCAGTCAAGATGGGCGACCGCTTGGATCGTTCCCAGGACCTTCCGAATGCTAAGCCAACTTTACCTCGTACATCTACACGGTACTTCATTTACTGCCACATAGAACCATCAAGAGTGACAGATACCGTTTAAGTGCTTTAGTCTTTCAGCACTCTCTCTATCGGGTGCTACGAGGAGAACCATTTAGTTTCTGCCTGTTTTATGTTTCAGGTTGTTACCTTGTTTTCGTTACGATACTATGGATTTGGGTTTGTGAAACCTCACCGCAGTATGACTTTACGGATACGTTGTATTGTTTAGTGCAATTTACATATGTGATCGTATTGCATGAGACGTTTTGTGCTTGTATGACTGAACTTAAGTAATGCGCGACCTTTGAATTTTTATTTGTGTATGAACTCTTTTATTTAGCCATCATTTTACGTCCTTTTCTGTCCTCTAAAGAAGAGTGCGTTTGTTCATAGCCTTTTAATCAAGGTTTTTCGAGGTCGATCCTCCGTATGGACATAGGTGGAATCGTCAATAAAACGAAGTGCCATATCCTTAGGGCATACTTATTATCATCCCATGGAAGACTGGCACACTTTGACACGGGATCTTTGAGTCATAAAAATGCTCCCACCCACCATCGTCATCAATCTCACCACATGTGGGCAAGTTGAATTTGATCTTTATTTATGGCCTTTAGGCATCTCAGGCTCTGGCCGGTATAGAGTGGGGGAAATGTTGTTGGGTGGTAGTCGGCTAGGGCCTAATTTGTAGGTACCATTCCGCCATGTAGGCTAAGTGAATGAGTAAAAGTGAGGGTATTCAATATAGCTGTTACTTTTCTTCCTTCGTATTTTATATTTATTTATTTGTGAGTGAGTGAGTGTGTGTGTGAGAGAGAGAGAGAGAGAGAAAGAAAGAAAGAAAGAAAGAAAATATCTGGTTAGTTTTGTTTCAAGTGATAATAGATAAGCAACATTGAAAACTGTAACAATCAGTGGCGATAAAGAAATGACCAGATTCTCATAACTGGTTTTGAGGAAGTAATAACGATCCTTATATGCCCCCCAATATTGATACTTGGTTTGTTTTTTTATCTCCAAGAAGTACTTTCTACATTATTTATATTAACAAGTACTGCAGGAAATTTTTTATATTGTACTGAACAAGACTAAAGTTACCCTAATGCACTCCTTTGTTATAATTGAGTTACGTCTTTTTTCTGACAAAAATTAACCATTAATAGTCATCCGTATTATTTAACTTTCGAATTTAGTTAAAGCCTCTGACATGGAGTTGAGGATTGAGTGTTTGTGTTTAGAAATCGACTCTAACTGTTTTGTAAGGTGCTAATATTCGTCTTGTGGGACGGAATAAAATCAAGGGAAACGTCAACAGAACGGTCGGTGTCGATGTTCATTACTTTCCGTACTGTATAGGGATTACCAGTGAATTGTACCTCCTGTACAGTCCGTTCTTATTAACGATGAACATTTTTTTTTAATTCTTGTGGTTTATGATCAGGATGTGAGGAAGGCTTGTCCATCTCTACAGAAGATCAGGTTTTTAAGTAGATGTATGTAGGCAGTGATAGTAATTTTAGAAAGCTACGCAGCCAGATGATTGAGATGAACATTAAAACTCAGAATATTCAGTTTGAACTCATCTTTTATGAAAAATGATGTACACTCACATTTATAGAAAATGAGCTATTTTTTTATGTCCAAAAACTTGTATTATTTAGAAACACTGTAGTCATCTGAACCCAAATAAAATGTTTATTTTAAGTGTGTATTGAATGTTTGTAACAGTATTATTATCCATTGCAAGTTTTCGGTTTCAAAATGTTCTCGTCAGTCATTTTCTGTAAATTTGAGTGTACGTAGTAAATGTTTCGGATCTAGATGACGTTCGAAACGTAGAGTTAAACCGAGATTCTAGAAATCATGTACCAAACACGCTGAAGAATACAAAAATGTAATTTGATATTTTGAATACTGGCATTTATACGCGAGGGGGCTACTTATAAATAATATATATTACTAATGATTGTATATTGAGTCTTCGTTGAAAACCGTGTCATTTACGAATATTTACACTTAACATTCCTATCCATTTAGGAAATATTAGTGGTTTTTTTTTCAACCTTTGAACACTAGATCCAGCAACAGATTTGAGTCTATAGGAAATCGAATTCAGACGCAATTTATATTCCACCACGGATCATTTACCAATGAAATTAGCCATTTTTTTTTTCTTTAGGCATCAGGAATGGATATAGTACGGAAAATTTGCAAAATTGACGCGATTCCAAAAAGAAATCAATAAAGGTACAAACATACCAAAAAGATGTGTTTGAGGAATTAGTATCGTTTGTGTTAGACTCAACTCATTGTCCCTTCACCAGTAATACCACAGGGGTTCGGTTCACATTTCAGTTGATTACGCTTAGACTTAGAGAATGGATAGGTAATGTATTTAAGGAATATCCGCTTTTATAATGGAACGATTGGAAGCAAACCGATGAGAGATTCCAGATTCTTCCTTGATGTCAATAGGGTCGATCACTAATGTCTCTTCATTGAAAACATTTGCGAATGCGAATTCATCGCTTTATCAACTGAGCTGCGGCCGTTTGGTCGTGTTAGAAGAATCCTAGGTGTGCAAATTACGCTCCCATTCATTCCAACTGAAGTTTTTTCTTTATGTTAACTCTATTAATGAGATGACCTGATATTACCTTTAAATAGTGTGTGAGGATTACTTTCTTCGAAGTGAAGTAGACTAGAATTTGAAAAAAAAAAGAAATGTAACGGCCACGAAAATAGTGTTTGCAATAAAATATAAAAAGTACTTAACGGATGCTAGAGAATCATTCTGAAGGCGAACTTAGAAGAATTCAAGGAGAAACTTAGAAGGAAGAAACGATTTAAGTAAGGCTACGCGACCATTTTCAACAGCTGTTTTAACGCCGTTCGCAACTACAAAGTTAAATAGTGATTGCCAAATGGATTTTGATCTTGGATCTGGATCCTGTATATCTGGATTTACCAATATATATATATATAAACTCAGCAGTGGAGGATCCAGAATTGTCGTGAGGGGGAGCGGGCGCAGGTGGAATATACCAGGGACATTTTCGATGCAGGGGGTACCCCGCCTTTCTGGATCCGCCATTGAAATTCAGTGTTGACAGCCATGCTGTTGTTCTTTCATGTACATAACGTAGGCCTGAAACTTCTTTTTTACCTGTTATTTAACCTTTTTCTACTTGTAAATAAGTATTGGTGGCTAGTAATTATTCTTTACACATGTACTGTGTCTGTATATATATTCTTTCTAGTTCCTTTAACTCCAGTAGGTGCTTGTTATCCGAGAGCCTTATACCTCAGCAGAGTGTACAAGGTATAAGCATTGAGATTCAACGTAGAGTTAAGTATTCTGCACGAAATTAATGCCAGTGATTATTGTAATACACATACTAATCGGTACTTACCGGCGTTGATAAGTAGTCTTCAAATGATGAAATTTTCTCTCACTTCTAACGTTTCGAGAGCTTAAGGTGCTCTCATGAGCACAGAAAAAAACCGTCTAGATGTTTGTTGTAAGGATAGAAGTAAGTGAAATAAAGATTAAGAAAATAAGGAAAAGAAAAAGCACGGACACTTAACATAACTTCCTGGTATAAAGGTGAAACCAAATACGTGATTGGTGAAGGGGTTAAGATTGACGTGGTAAATAACCAAAGGTGAAACACTGCGTCTGTTCGTTATTTGTTGTAACTTAAGGTATCTATTTAACAGATGTGAAGGAAACTGGTAGGGTTAAGAGTTTCATGAGTATATGGTACTGTGTGGTTAACCTAACTAGGACTTGGCACTTGGTGGGATTTAGGGACTGGACCAGAGCTGGAAGAGTAGGTTTTCTTTAAAAAAAAAAAAAAAAAGTGACCACGCTTTATATAGACATCCACGGTCTGTTAAGAACAGTTTTTTTTTTTTGGGGGGGGGGAAAATGGAACAAGCCTCATAGACCGTTGTGCAAAGGAGCGTTCTTACAACAAACATCTAGGGAGGGAGGGGGGGGGGTTCCTTGTGATTATGAGAGCAGTATTAGCTCAAGTGATTATGAGAGCAGTATTAGCTCAACAAACGTTAGAAGTGAGAGATAATGTCAACATTTGAAAACTAATTTTCAACGCAAGTAAGTACCAATTAGTCGTTTAGTCTTCAGCGCATCATGACTTTCCCTATATACACGTAGTTCGATTTTCTGCATTGTCCTTCAATTCTATGTACAGCAGAGTCTCCATTACCTGACGTAACTGTGCAGGAGTTACCAACAATCACATTAACGATCGCGACAGGTAGGTGACTTGTGTGTCTGGTGAATGTGCACCGGTACAAACACTGTGCTGATCTGTCAGAACATGGAACATTCCATTGTGTATATCAAACAGCGTTACTCGATCCAGACCCATCGATGATCATCGAACGTGATGTGTAAATTTGCCATAATGACAAGGAGTTCGCGATGTCACTGGACGTCTATTGTTGACGCATTCTTTGCGCGTTCCTTCCCACTCTTGAAGCCTTGTACACAGTTAAACGTAGTGCTTCGTGTCGGTGTGCATTCGCCCCACACGGCCACTAAGTGGAAGAAGATTTTCCGTTGCTGGATTTCCCTCCTGTCATAGGAACCATGCATGCTGACCACTTTTGACTATGTGTATCTGTTTGGAGAATTACTCAGTCAGTCTCAATCAGATCGCTGGCACGTGTCATCTAGTGGCAGACTGTTGTACTAAGAACAGCTTATTGGCACAGCGTTGGCAAGTCGTTCACATGTCCAAATCATTTCTGAACGCCCCTAATACTATTCGAAAACTCGAAGGGGAAAATGATTAACACTTCTCATGGCCGTAACAAAAGGTCCAATCAATGGCTCCCAATGCGTAATGCAACCCAGTACCAATTTCCCTAAGACAGGACGAGAAGAAAGAAATTCGCTTAAGAATTAAAAAGGAATGGGTCCATTCCATTGCCACGTATGGGACGTTTACATTAAATTTCTAATTTTTGTTAAAAAGAAAAGTCCCATAGTTTGTGTGTGTTCTCACGCAATAAGTAGTAGATTAACTATCTTTTTCATTTGCACTTTTAGTTTAGAAATCCTGTGAATTTACAAATTCGAAGTCTGATTTTTTTTTTTTTTATTATTATTATTATTTAATTCCCGCGTTTTATTTGCCTGACGGCACACTTCTACTTTCGGAAAGCAGTTGTCTCATTAAAAAGGTTTTGTTACATCACATGTGAGCCAGTTGTATTTTAGAGCCAGTTTACTTTCTAATGACCGGCACCCGTCACAATTCTGCTGTCAAACTAAAAAAAAGTGCATACTCTAGATGTGATTCAAACCCAAAATCTACTGGACGTTAGCTCGATTCCTCAGACCACGCCACTGAGGATACCACACTACTCCCATGCTCGAGTGTTTTTTCCCACATGTGAAAGAGTTTGTCTTATTTTTTTGTGGAATAGGCCTATAGAACATTATAAACATTCTCAAGAATGTCTCCGTGGTGTAGTGGTTATCCTAATAGACTGCGGATGAAAGGACATGGGCTAGAGTTCCGCTAGTATTGGAAAATACTTTTCAGTGGGAATTTCTGTCCAAATCGAGTATACAGGTCCTAAGGGCTACTGTTAACGTGGAATCCGAACCATGCTTGGATTTGGACAGATGCAGACGTGACAACGTGCAGATGCAGAGACCAGCATGTATTGCAATTAATAACTCTTCCCCATCGCTCTTATCTTGCCTGCACGGAAGCTGAGATACAGGACTTCGCCACAGTTCCGGCTCTTAGAAGAGAGATTCTGTCAAAACTTGGTATAGTCGAGTTGAGACCTTGACATTTTTACATAAAGCACGCGACGTTTGAAAGACCACAGTGCTGTGCCCTTTGTTTGCCCGCGCTTATCGGGAGTTCGTTTTTACAATGTTGCCAAGTTGTCTGGTTTCGTAACAGACTTTTACGAAAGTCACTTTTAAGAAGAACATAGACGGATGGATCGACTGTATATTGCCGCTCATTAACTTAGTGGCGTAACTGCAGTTCTTTTAGGAAATTGCGTTAACCCCGCTGTGGTATTCACTGTGACGAATGTTAGTTATCAATATGTAGATGAAGTGACGTATTTCTATTTTGGGTTATCGAAATTGCACACTGTATCTTCCATAATACAGGACATGTATTCTCGAAAGCTAAGCTGTTATGCGAAGTATACGTTCAGTAACACGTTTCGCAACTGCGATTTTAGTGTCCCAAGGATGGCACAGCAGATATATTTCTAGCTTGACAAAAGGGATGAGGACGACAATATATGTATGTATGTATGTATTGAAATAACAGACAATAACAAAAGTCCAACTATGTGTATATACCGATTACGTACAAGTTTGCCGACGACACCAATTTGCTAGTGTTCATAACCAGTTTTCTCCAGCATTTTGAGTGATTCTAATATTCCGATTTTCAGTACAAATTGATTAGTACCTGAAAATAGAATGCCTTCAGCCATTCTGTCAAATTGTTGTCTTTAGTGAATAAAATAACGCCTGTTGCACTTCGTAGTAATTCAGTGCATGTTCTAGTAGTGGCAAGTAGATGGCGACTGATTACATACATTTTTTTTTCAGTAAAAAAACGAAACAAAAAACAAAACACAAAATTAGCCTGTCATTAGCAATAATTTTCAGCTTTTCTTACTTCTTTTTGGATAAGAACTTAATTTCTTAAGTGGTTGTGTTGTATGTACAGATCATTACTAAACAACAATGCTAACCATCTCCTTGTATATTAACCGGTTATACGTTGGCTTATGCGAAATATTTACATTACTTAATTGACTGTTTTTATTGTGAAGGTATTTTATTGGATGCCATCAACGTTGGCTGTTATTAATAACCCTGTTCCCGGCAACTACGAACGAAAATGATCGTTTAAGTCTTATAATAATTTATTTAACAATTAAATTGTTAACATTGATTTTTATGGTCGAGTCGATTAAATAAAGTTACATATATCTGTATGTTATTCTGAATGTTTTTTAACATGCGCAAATACTTTGTTTTTCATTTAATTCCTTCTCAGTTGACTAAAATTGAATGAGATTTTAATGTCTCCTAAATTCTAAGCTTCCCAATAAATATTCATTACTCCGCATGTTAAAGTTCGTTTGCCAAATTCTGTTTTGCAGTTTATTTAATTATTATTATTTTTTTTACATCTCATTGCATTTTTCTGTATTTGGGATGAGAATATAATCAATCAGTCAGTCAATAAATCAGTCATTCAAACCAAATCAGTCAGTCAGATAACTGTCACAAATTTGTTTGAAACTGACGATATGGCTTAGCGCTTTATTATTATTATTATTTACATAAATATTCGATTGTCAAGTGGCCGGATGCCCATAAATGGTCCTAGATCGTTTGCGTTTAAAGTTAGGCCGGGAACTGCAGGTCGTAGTTGCTAGGGAAGGCCGCAAACTGACCAACGAGTTTCATATATAAACTTGGGTGCATTTGGCAAGAGATGAAAACGTAGCAATTTATAAGTTTCTGCACTTTCTAGTACCGCAGTAATCAGGAGTTCCGTCATGGCTCTTGGCAGTTACGTACACAAGTGAACCATGGCTGGAAAGTATACGTTAATTTTGTGTCTAGTCCAAAACATTGATTACCCTCGGAAATATACTCTCTGAACACGTGATTTTCTTTAATATTTTTACTAACTGCTCACTGCATCATCCAGCAAAACTGGAAAAGTCCATCCCATCATCCGAAGTTTCAGTTTTGCCTATATTTTCGGTAGTTCGATTTTAATAGCCTTTTGATGGACTCCGTTTTACGTTTACCTTTGGTTGGCCAGATGTTCTTTGGTAAACGAATAAAGCACTAAGGGTAGGTTTCACCAATCTTCGTTAAGCGTTAACGAATTCTTAAGTAATTTTGAGAGCTTTAATTACATTACATTAGTTAAGTAACGATTTATTAAATTCTTAACGAAGGTTGGTGGAACGCACCATAAGAGTGCTAAAAAAACAATTACCAAAAATATTTTCGCGTAACAAGACGTACGCTTCATCAGTTAGCGTAAAAATGCATGAGGAATGTGGGTAAAACGGAATTTAGTAAAAGAAAAATCGTATCTACATGCGGTGGACGAGGGTAAGTCTACGATTTAATCGTAAGTTTCATTTTACGCACACATTCCTGTACCTTTGACACACTGATGAAGCGTATGTTTTGTTGCGCGAAAATATTTTTGGCAGTTGTGTTTTTAGCACTCCTAGTCTTTTTAACTTGGCACCCTAAAGCAACTTTATATATCGCGTCTTTAGAGCGGGTTGTTACATGCCCAATTTTTAAATTTTACGGGAGAAGAGTTTGAAGGTTAGAACTTCCATTCGACATAAATTATTAAAACAGGTTCACAAACATTTGAAGAAAGACATGCTTCTGAACCACAACAATTGCTGGATAACTATTTTTTTTGGATAAAAATGGACATTTGACAAGTGTACTCTAAAGACCCTATATATAGGATACCTTTTTTTGTATAAAATATATACCGAAAATTGAAATTAGGATAGCTGATGTCCGAAAACTTGATAAATCGTTATGCTATTCACTCATATATTCTTCATCCAAATAATTGCATATGTTGATTATTGGCATCCAAGTCATTAAGATTACCGACTTCTAAACAATCTGGACGTTCGAGTTATCTATCTATTATTTATCCAATTTAGTCGGACGTTTGTAATCCGGACTGCTCTGACACCCTAATCCGAATTCCTCGATAACTTTTTGTCAAAATAATCCGTATATCTTTGTTCCAATTATCCGGATTTGTTTCATGGAGATAATCCGAAAAGCTGTCATCTAAACTATTCAGTCTAGTGATTCATTATGATAATTTCCGGATCTCCGTGAACCGAATTACCTGTTTCTGAAAACCGATAACGAATAGTCAGGTCATATCAAATAACTGTATTTATCGTATTTTCAGTCCTGAAATGTTACTGATAATAATCAAAGTGATTCGCAAGACAGAAATCAGGCTGTTTGGTAAATTGCGCTCCTTTTTGATTGTAAAATGTAGATACGTATTGACTTTTCACGTTCTTCATTACATTTTTCTAATTTCAATCTTTCTAATTGGATATTTTCCCATGCAAAATACCGATATTGAAGGCCACAGTTTTAGTTTTGAGATTCTCCCACGTTAGGAGATTCTTGAAGTCGTTTTAGATGACATTTACGAAATCCTAATGAAATTTGAAATAACCGTGTTGAATTTGAAAAGTTTGAAGTCTTAGAATGGCCAATTGAAGTAAATAATGACTTAACGCTTCTTGGTAGTGATATTAATAAAAGTTAAAAGTGGGAGTCATTTCAAAAGGCTATAAAAATCGAACCAGAGCAAATATTCATCATCATCATCATCAATAGTATTCTGACGAAAGCGGCTGGTGGTTCAGACCAAGCCAAGTCTATCCCGATCTTGAGCTTTTTTTTTTTATCTCAGCATACGATTTATCTTCCTTAATACAGTTAGGAAGTTGGGTGTCTTCTTCCTCTCTTACCTTCAATTGCATCGCTCTCAATACAATCTCTCTTCAGCTAATGTCCTAACCAGTTTCTTTTTTCTTTGCTTTATTGCCTCCATTATTCCTCTGTCGCCTGTTCTCTTCTTCATTTCGTATCTTCTGTATCGAGCTGATTTCTTCCATTCTTATCTATATCCACATTTGGAAGGCTTCCAATTTTCTATCTTTACTCTTTAGTGGAGTCCACGTTTGTGTTCCATACAGCGCAATATTTCATATGAAACATTTAATTAATCTACCGAGCGGTCGTAGAGCGTTAACTTAGCATTCGGGAGGTCCTGGCATCGATCCCAGCGGAGTGGTGAAGGCTAGGATGGTACCTACAACAATGGGCCCTTGCATCATCCGTCCTCTTCCCCACCCTATCCTAACCTGAGCCCAAGATGGCTTAAGGCCTTAATATAAATTAAAATTTTAATTTCTCTCTTCCTCAACTCTTTGTTATTCGATCCGCAGAAGGGATTGTTCGTGGTGAACGCCAGTTTAGCCATCGCTATTCTCACCCTGATCTCTTTTTCAAATTTTATGTTCTCATGCTTACATGTTCTACTTGTTTTTTATCTCTCTCTCAATCTGGATAGTTAGATTTGTTCCAAGTACCATGTCTTACGTATTATTTAAGTTTATTTTCATTTTCCTGGGGCTGTTTTAACATCATCCGCAAATCTAGTGGATTTGATTTGAGCAAATATTTGTGGGAGGGGACTGATTCTTATATTTTCGTTGGGGAGTGAGTGAACTTCTCGGTTTTTGCTGGATGATTTAGCGTGCGATGCTCCATTAGTAAAATGTTTCGGATAAGATGATGAGAACTCAAAATGTCCGTGCCTTGTCTCAATGCTCCATGGTTCGCCTGTTAGGCTTGTGTTCGTAACTCCTACATGGTATCTTCTAATTTTGGGACTTGAAATTCCCTGAGTTTTCCATGGTAATATTTTCCAAATTTCCTGAATTTGTAACTTAAATAATACGTAATGATATTTTTTTTAAATTCCTTCACCACTCCCCAAACATCTTGTACATTATTGGTATTCCAAAATAAAATATAATTTCTTTAAAATAGAGGATTTTAACACATTGAAAAAAGTCCAGTCAGCTGTGGGAATCGAACCCACGACCTCTGCCTTGCCGGGGCAGTCATCTTACCAACTGTGGACAGGTCCATCTCGTAAATTTCCCTGAGTTTCCCTCATAAATTATAGAATTTCCTGAGTACTTCAGGGTGGTAGACACCCTGTTCTAAGAGCTGTGACGATACTTCTTATAATCCGGTTCTATAAAGGTACGAAACTTGCGACTTACCACATTTTTCACTGTTCCTAAGTGCAAAGAAACTATGAAGGTTTCAGTACGATAGTCGTAGGCTTACCGTAGAAACAGTCTACTAGAGTATAGGAAAGAACCTGCACTAGGATTGAATATACGCTATCCTGTTCTGTCCTATAAAATTTCTACTACAAGCGTAACAAAAAAGTTGTCTCTGGAGTTACAGGATTCAGGAAACATTTAGCGTTTGGAATAGTTGAATATGCTTTTACTATTCCTCGTAAGTTGCCAATATTCAGGGCAAAGCATCAAATAAAATACCAGTGGTTTTACCTTTGAATATGTTTATTATAATCCTTCTTTTAGTGTATATATTGTACATAGAGTGACTACTTTCTGTCTCGTGTCTGTATAGTGTTTGTGGATTCGTACATTCTTCATATTAGCGCCGTGTAGTACACTTAACCCTACTCTGTTGACAGTATTTAGCGATTGTAGGGAATATTTTCTGAAAGCTTATTAATATTGCTTGTAGTGGTCGTCTAGACAGGGCATGCGAGAATTTCATGTAATATATTCTTTCTTGGCAGAACGATCGATTAAAAACTTGCTTGGAGATGTTGCATGAATGTAGATACAGTAATAGTAGTGTGCTATTAGTACCAGTGTTCTAAAGAATATTATTTACTAAACCAAGTACTTTCAATATATCAGGATATGTTTATAGAGTAACTCTGATATAAGATAAATTAAAACAAATGATTGGTTTGGGAGTCAAAGTTATCCTTATATTATTTTTTTATTTTTTAACATTTTTTTTTGTTCGAAAATAATTACCATTGTTGTACTTTTTTGTTGTATTATATACATTCATTTGTTTCAATAAAAACAATTTTATGTTTACGTTTTGTTTGTGTTCTTACTTTCACATTTTGATATAATTCAGTTAGTTAGACTTTTATTTTATGTTATTTAAAAAAAAGATAAAGTAACACGAATTGCTGTTACAGTAGTTTCCTGTTTCTTGTTTTGTTTAAAAAAATTGATCAACAGTGAATTGGAAATTTATAAAAGTGTGATATATTGAGGGTGTTGTAGAAATAATAAACGAAATGGTACTCGAAAATAAACTGGAATTGGAATGCGGTGTGAGTGAATGTTATAGTTGCGGACAATGTCGTTAGGTATCGTGTGTGTACTGTTTCCTGCTGCTTAATTTACCAAGCGGCGTCATTCTGAGTGTAACAGATTGTTATAGTGATTTTTCTTTTACGGTAATTAAAATACGCTGACAATGCTTACACCTACACTTTATTACAAAAACGCACAGTAAACTTAACAATTTCAGTGTTCTTTTAACACCTTTTTCAGATAAATACCAATAAACGCCATATAAGTTCATAATTAAGCACCAGAAGTTCAGGGATGCCCTCTTCATCATCCGCTAATTATCTCTCGTTTATTTGATTCTCCTCCCTCTTTTCTACTTCTCAACCAACTTTCTTTCAACCAGTCCTAGAACCTCGGCCTTTTCTAAGCTATCTTATGCGTCTTCTGGACGTGTTTGTAAATAACGTTCCTGTGCCTTTTTAGCCTGACGTCGTCCTTGTGTTGTTTAACCCTCTCTTGTATTTCTTTTTCGTCTCTTCCACATCCACTGCTTCACAGTTCATATACGGAACCCTGAACACCACTCTTCTTTGCTCTTCGTCATTTTGAGCATTTTTCTTATTGTTTCTCACTAAATTCAAGATCTTCTTCTCTTTTTTCCCATACCTTTTCACTCCTACCTTTCTCAACAGCCGCTTGATTTTCTCCATATTTCTTCCCCGACTTTCTGTTCCAAACCTTTTTTTCATTTCTCCTTCTTTAGTGCTTACAACCAAGTGTAGTGATATTTTTAAGGCTGACCAAAAACATGGATGAAATTTTGTTTCCTCTTAGCGAAACAATAGGTCGATCAATGTTACGCTCTGATTAGCCTTTAAGGTAAAATATGTCTATCATTGGTTTTCCTGGTTTCAAAAATTGTTTTATGTCAGTTAAAGAGCAACCAGGATTATGCCGATTTTTCTCGAGCAGAAGTGACGAAGACATAAAAAAAATTGACAGGTTATCAATAAAAATCCGGAGAAGATTGCAATTTTCTCAGGAGGTGCGTTAGGCATGAAGTTGGTACCACCAACTTTTAACGGAAGATCATCGAACAGAATGTGTCTTGGCAAAATTTGTGCTAACAAGCAAACATACTGATGAGGCAGAAAAAAAACTTCTTTTTTTTTTTCTTCCACCATGGTTAGAATGTCAAAGTATGTGCAAATGCAAATTTTAGCAACTCGATCGCAATTACGTAGGGAAATATCGATGATAAAATAGTCAGATCATGTTTCTGGAGAGTGAAGAGAAAAGTGTGGAAATAACCTTATAGTTATAAAATGCTGAAGGAAATGGAAAGCAAATATATAGTAATGGGTACGGGGTGGAAGGCGCTATCTGTTAGAGGGTATGTTCTTCATGGCCGCCGTATTGAATTTCGATTAGTTTTCTTAAATGGGAAGAGGGTTGTGTAACATGTCATTCTGACCTAAATTTTACGAGAAACACGTTTCTGAAGTCAGTTTTGCCGTAAATGTGTGAAAGATAATGATATGTTACATTAGTATGGGTTAATGATGCAATAGCCTAAAAGCATCCATTTTGTTTTGAAATAATGAAGGAATTGAAACCTAAATGCATACAAACGCATATCGATATGACAATATAATCAGGAACAATTTATATTCATGTAGGTTTCAATTCATTATTTCAAAACAAAATGGGTGTTTTTGGGCTATTGCATCATTAACCCATTCAAGATGGCGGCCGTGAAGAACACCCTCCAGCAGGTAGCGCTTTCCACCCAGTACCTATTACTATGTATTTGCTTTCCATTTCCTTCAGCATTTTACAACTATAAGGACATTTCCACACTTTTTCTTCACTCTCCAGAAACAAGAATCTGACCATTATATTTATTTATTTATTAGAAGTTAGCACGGATACAGCAAACGCCATTTTACACCGTCCTTGTAACAAAGTGATATAACAATAAAAAAAATAATAATAAAGAATTATACAATAGGAAATAAGATCAGTTTTTTGTCATTTATTCTAGATTCATATAACAAACCTTTCGAAATTTACTTTTACTGAGGCAAAAATCTGGTGACAAAGGAAGAGTATTGTAAAAATGTGATATCTGTATACAAGACATCGCTGGACCAAACACAATCTCGGTTTTGAGACGTAGAAACGATGTTGTGAACGAGATCATCAATATCTCGCAAATTAATTGCGCTCGAGTTTCCAAAATTTGCATGTGCACATATTTTGATATTCTAATCACGATGGAAGAAAATTCAGAACTTTTTTCTGCCCCATCAGTATGTTGCTTTAAGTCTACGCACAAAGGGCTGAAAAATATATAATCGTGTGGATGCTTACCGTTATCTGAAGGAGCAAATGTTTAATGATCAAATCATCCTGAGTGAGATGCCAAATGGTCTTACATAAAATTCAATTCAATTCTTAATAACGAAGCGTATTTTCACACATTGTGACAGAAGATGAGTGAATCTCTTTGCTACCCTGTATTCCTTGTGATTAGCCATCAACAGAATCGCCGAACTTGGTTGTAAGCAATAAAAAGAAATCTGTTTGTACAGCGATCTAGTCCACACAGTGTCACCGCTTGGCAGACTGCTGCAAAAAATTGTAGTAACTGCATTATTCATTACTATAACGCCTACTCGCGTTACATTCGAATTTCAGTTATTTTGGAGGGTACCCTATCTTAAATTGTATTTCTAACTTTTACAATGTTCGCGTTGTTGCCGATTCTGTAACTGAGTTTAACCTGTGCTTGTTCCCTCTCCACACACATACATAAAATGTGAAAGAATTTTCAAATGCACCATAAACTTCAACAGTTTCGCCTTAACAGTTACCTTCGAGAGAAGAACAAAAATATAGCATGAACACGTACCTCTGCCACTACTCGGGCATAAGCGACTCATTTGGTCTGTGGCTTCTGTAAACACAGTTGAAACATGTCCAAACGTGCTTGGGTAGAAGTTTGCATGACTCAACTTGGGAATTATATTGTTACATTTGGTAGTTCAGTACAAGAAATCTAATTACTACCATTTGGTATCGATAAATGTGTATAGCGAAACTGCAACCACTTTTGTAGTGAAATAAGAAATGTTGATGATACCCCGAGCTGTTGCCGGATATTATTACCTACTAGTTCCCGGGTTGTTGCCGGATATTATCTACTAGTTACCCGAGTTGTCGGATATTACTAGTTACCCAGGTTGTTGCCGGATATTAACTACTAGTTACCCGGGCTGTTGCTGGGTATTACCTGCTAGTTACCTGGGCTATTGCCGAATATTTCCTACTTGTTACAAATTTATCTTACACGTAAAATAAGAAAGGTTAAAGAAAAGAAAGTAGAAAGATTGAAGAAGAGTAAAGCTCAACTAAAACATTATTACCTTTAAAACAGATAGATATTAGGTCCCTTGACAAATGTGAATATGATATATGCTCAGCAGTTTGTACTGATCTTACTGCCTTGTATTGAGCCAAAAACCGTATAATTTCTTTGATCGAAAAAAAAACAACATACTTTGTTATAAGAAAAGATTCTATTTATTTTCAGAGCAGAGTTAGTTACAGTTCGCATTATTCGTAAATATGCAAACCTATACCTCATAAAAGACGATATGAACCGTAAACATTAAAGGAAGAAACGAAAAACTACGAACGTTTACAAATGCATCATTATTACTCCGTCTTTCAGTATTGAAAGTTGGTGTCCCTCACTTTCATATAATTTTATTTGGTGTTCCCACTCTTTCCTTACGTCACGCACTATCATTCAAACATATTCTTCTCTCTATAGACAGTCAAGCCATATATCATCTTGCTGTGTCATAACCCATAATTGCAAACTGATTGGCTGATGGGCTTTACCTGTATACAACACACCTGCTATCTCCATGTATGAAGTATTCTGTCCTTATATCTAGATAGCAACAAGTTCGGAAGTAAATGAAGTAAACCTTCATGTGAAACCATGACGGATATTTAGGAATAGTAGATGCCCTGATTTTCGCGGTACGTTTTTTTATAGCCTAAGTCCCGCCGAGTATAGCTTCTAGCGAGACCCGCTATTGTGTGTCGATTTGGCCATATGAAAGGTCTGGTCTCAGGCTCACAAGACATTCCACTCACCCTCAAGCTGCGGACCGCGTGGTTGTAGCTCAGTTGGTAGAAAGTTGACTTAGCATTCGGAATGTTCTGGGAACGATCCTAGTGGCCGCCCATCGTGACAGGTTTTATTCCTGTCTCACCAGGCAAATGCCAAAATGGTACCCAAGACTAGGCCCTGGCCGACTATCTTTCAACATTCTTGCCCCACCTAATCTCAGCCTGAGGTGAGATGCCTAAAGGTCAAATTCAAATTCTGAAGTTTCAGTTATTAAAATATATTTCTTAGACAACTCTAACATCTGTCTCCAATAATAGAAACAAAAGCATTCTTTTTGATCACCTCCCTTTCCAACGCCTAACCACCAAAATTTTACCGTCACATTTCTTAGCTTTCGTCGTTCATTCTTAAGTGGCAAATTCTTGAAGACTTTTATGTATGTTTCTTAAAATGTGCCGAAGGCTTTGAGCATATTTTAGTAATACGAAGCTCTGTTAAAATTTCGTCATTTGTTAATTACAGATTTCGATTAACAGTTGTTCACCATTCTGTGATACAGTTAGTTTAGTTTTCTCGCATGGCAGTTTGTTAATTTCCACAATATTATTGTGGTTCATAGTGCACGGTAGTGTAGTGGTAGTGTAGCTTCTCGACAAAGGAGATATGTTTTCTCTGGCGTGTTGAAATTTGAGTATTTGTTTCTAAATGATGTTGAAAATGATCTCAGTAAAGCTTATTGTGCTCTTTTCCCTATTGAATATGGAAGTAGGAACGACATATAAAAAGCATGTACAATTCAAGCATACCGAAATTAATTTCACATAACAAATATTAAGTTAAGTTGTATTGTTGATTACATGATGCTTCAAGTGTCCCAGTTCTTTCCTTTAACACACATTCCATTCCCTCTTCATTCATATTTCAGGAACGGAAAACGAGGTCACACGGGAAAATTGACTGGCGAATTCTTTTAAGTTTATTGCCCCAGGGCTCCTTTATCGACAAAAAAATATCGTATATTAGAGAAGTGTGCGCACCGCGGAAAGCTTTCAACTCGTTGCATGAAAAAAAATTTGTTTGACACGTCACATAGGATTTGCGTGGCAAAGTTAATTTGCTGCTGTATTCTACACAGCTGAATTAGAGGGATCAGTTCTGAAGTACATAGCGGTTCTCATTTTTCTACAACTAGACCACTGGGTATTCACATATAAGGGACTGTTTTCGACAGCTTCTCGTCTTGCTCTGTATATCTCATTTTCGACCAGAATATTACAGGGCGGTGTTTCGAGACACAACGACGTTATGTTTTATACCGAATAAGAATTGTAAAGTAAAATCGGAAGAATTCAGATAATTATTCAAATGTTCGCGAGGTTCCTTACAGTAAATACGTAGACGCCTTATTATTTCCTTATGATATCGTTCTACGGAATTTGATCAAGGATGATACAGTGTTTTTGTAAGGCGTGTAATTTTGTACTTTTCTTTAAAGTCCTTTCATTCTCTAGAACAGTATTTCTCAACCTTTTGGAGGTCACAGCGTGACAGAATTGTGTTGAACAGTCCCAGATCCCAGTTGACGAAGTAGTTTTTCACTATATCGGTTCTTAAGATGTATTCATTTTTGTATGCATCCCAATTGCAGGTGTCTGCTACGATAAATCCCACCGATAGTAGACATAAGTACACAGTTTTTCGTTCATAGTATTTTTTTTTAATGTTGCTTGAATAAAGATGTACCAAATGATTTGATACAATTTTGATGTGTCTGTTAACGGGCAGTGTTGCCAGGATGACAAAGTATCGGAAATATTTTTTTTTAATGAAATATCTTTTACGTATGTCGCGTGCTGGTTATTCATTTTATATATGTTTCAGTCTGTGATCTAGAAGACTCTGATAAGATAATTAGGGGCTCTACAGGAGCCAGTCAAACAAATGTTTACATTTTCCTTTAAAGTCCACCGGTTGTTAAGGCTTTTCCCTAAATAAGACACCGGTTAAATTAAAGATAAATGGTACCTACAGTTTCAATATCAAAATTGATATTTTATTACTTTCTACGTAATGTGAGATGGATTTTTTTTTTAAATGATAAAGCCATATTCACTTAAGACAGGCTTGTCGGACCTTGTTGATGTTCGGTTGGGGGTCACCAGGGCCCAATAATTAAGAAACAGTGATCTAGACAATAGTTCTTTTCATTCACTTATTGATGGTGTGCCCAAGTACCATTCAGTTCGTGTATATGTCTGATCAGAACGGAAACTGCAGATGTCTGTTCTAACTTTGTTTGCCCATGTTTGGATAATTCAGTATTCTGGAATTTACGTTTTATTTTTCAACTGGCATATCTGACAACAATGTTTGCCAAAAGGCACGTAGATTAATATTGTAGGGGAGTTTTGAGTTTCAGATAATATCTCATTCTTTTGGCAGTCATTGGCGATTGTTTTCAAACTAGGATTGAGACGTAAGATTTTGGTCTTCCAGAAGTGAAGCCAAAACCAGGTTTTGCTGCAATTTCTCACATTGTTATGTAAAAAGCGGTAAAAAATAAATAAATAAAAAAATAAAACTACTGCCTCATTCGTAACTCGCAAGAGAAACCTTATCAAAGCGAGAAGGAATGTATTATACCTCTCTAATGGCGAGAGTAGACTTAATAATAGTTTTAATTATTTTAAAGACATAACCTGATACTGTCTTCTAGTATAACGCCAAAAACTGCTTGAAATGGGAAGAATCCAATACTGTCTGAAAGTGGGTACTGTAAAAACTTATAACATCACATTGACCAAACATTTTGCTGTATCGTTCATCGGTCTTTTCTGTTAGAGAACTTCAGTACTTCTGCTGCTGTTTGCTGAATACTATGATGATAAATGTTCTGCCCGAAGGTCTCTAGACAAGGTGAACCGATGGTGGTTTGTTATTGCTTTTTATCGGATGAAGATGACGTCCTAAGGACGAACCTACAATTTAACATGGACTCCGAACCACGTGTCCCCCAACCGAGAATCAAACCCAGGACCCCTTGAGGGGATATACTTATATTAAATTGAAACGAGAAGTACGATTTGTGCATTGTTTAGTTTCATTATTGCTTAAAATGAAGTAACGATCAATACAGCAGGTGGCTTGAGATCAGAAAGCATGGAAACTGTGTTTTATCTTCTTGAGAAAGAGTTTTGAGACTGAAGTCTGCCTGTTTTTGAATGCCATTAACATTTTCAAATGTACATGCTAAATTATTTAATGTAGTGATTGTTTATGTTTGTTGATGACTACAGTTGGGTGTAATTGGTATAAATGCTTTATATATCAATATCTTTAATATTGGAACTATTCAGTGGTGTGAAGATCCTAACTCTCATGCTGGATGGGTAGAGTCAAATTGTGTAACATCTGTTAATACCTAACTAAGCGAAATCGTATCTCCATTTAGATATTAAACATATACACGGTGATTGAAAAAGAACGCTCGATAGAAATTAGGACAAACATTTTAGTAAAGTAGAACACAGCGTTGTACAAGTACAGGAATGTCACGTAGTCGATACCAATCAGGATTTAAAGATCACGTCGTGCAGATATTCGCCACCGTTCTCGGAGCACTCGTGCAGTGAAACCACGAAGCTCCGCTGTAATGTATGCTGCAGCATAGCGACTGGAATAGTTCTCGGTACGGATGTTGACCTCCAGTGCTCCCTGTGGGGTTCGAAGACGGGACTTGAAGAACTCCCCAGAGGAAAAAGTCCAGTTGTAATATCTGGCGAACGTGGAACTGGGCGGAACGCTTGTTGGATCGCTACTATTGACTTGGTTTCTGTGAACATTCTCACAGCACAAACACAGTCTTGCACTTTTCACCTCTCCATCTGAATTGAATATCATGAAACTTGCGCATTATATAACTGATCGCGCAAGTTTTGGGCGATCTGAATAGGAATCGGGCGTTCTTTTTTATTCACCCTGTGTTTTGACGACTTATTTCCTAACATAATGAACATCGTAACATAGCTGTGAACATATGTTCCGACGGAAAATGGAACCCCAACATCAGAAGAGGTTACGCTAGGTGAATGAAATTTGGACACCAGATTAGTCGACATTATGTGTTACGTTAATACAGAGTACAAACTCGCAACTTACAGGAGGCGCATCGTCGTCTTTAATAGCAACTGTATTCATGCTATGTTGTAGAGTTCCATTGTGGAAGTGTCAGATGTCATCATGTAGGATGGTGTTGCACCGGATGGGTCGGTGCCGGTTGCGAATGACTCCGGAGCTGGCGTCCAGTCGTGTCCCACATATGCGTGATGGGCGAAAGATCGGGTAATCTTGCTCGGCAAGGTAACACGTTCGCATTTTGAAGAGCATGTTGGGTTATATCCGGGAACGTTATGGTTAATCCCCCTCCCCTTCAATACCGTTCGTAATAGGTTCGAGCATAATTCTAATGTAAGCGTTCACCGTCATGGTGCTCAGGATTACAAGGGTGATCTATTATAGGACTCCCCCCAATACCATAATGAGGGATTATTCACAGAATAAACTACACCGTCACTATGATATTAGTTAAATCATGGCATCGACTTACTATCGCATGCTCGGAATTCTAGAGACCGGTGCATAATTTACCGGAAGTATGCACCCTTGTACTGAAACTGACATGTGATTGCAAAGTGAGGGTGCAGAACCAGTTTTAAGCCCAGTATACCATGCAACTCAAACCCAAGAGCATAATATATGTCAATTCTTATTGCCCATAAAATGATACGACGGCTTCTATCCGAATCCCTGCCTTTTGAATGTATGAAATTCACTGTATTCCCTGGCATAGTTAACTACACTACTCACACTTCCGTCGCGGAACGGAGTTTGACTATGGCGTTGACGACGGATGCAGCTTGCCAACAGACCAGGCATCTCCTCCTGACCTCTTGTATATCCGTCCGTAACTGGGATAAAGATGGAAATTACCTTTTTGTGCGTGAAAAGCATATAGTTCCATTCTACCCTTTATTGCACTGTAGTGTAACACAACTGAAGACGCATTTGTCTGTGGGCACCAGTGAGCGGCAAACACATCAGAGGACTCCTCGCATGGAGGTCATTCCCCGGCATACAGTTGAAAAGAGTTCCTGATATGACGTTGAGTGTCACTGAATTTTAGCTGTAGATGCCCTGCGATCCCCCAGTCATGCTGCGAATGCGTTATCTTCTCTTTCACCAATGGACATGAGAGCCTGGTTTTGTGGTAGCAGTGCCTTCTCGGGGTCATTGCTGCCGATAGTTATCATGGGTAGACACGTCTTGACCTATTATTGGCACAACCTCATGCAACGAGACTCCACCCTTTTTAATGTCTACACACCACTCGTTCATATGAGGTTAGTCGCTCATATACACCACATGCAAGGTATTCTGTATTTGACACGTTACGACTTCTCTCACGCTAACTTACGAAAAGCTCCACACGTGCCTACGTTCCGCATGCGCAGCATCCTGTGAGTTGTGACCTTGTTACTTGTATCAATTTTTAGTACTTTATGGATAGTAATCTGCTATCCAAATTTCATTCACCTGTAATAACGCCTAACAGAGTTGTTTGTACAACCTAAAGAATTACCAAAAATGTATTGAACTGAACGGTGCTTTTTTATTTTTTTATTGTATTTTATTTTATTTTTAGTTGATAATGACCACGTCTAGTTTTAGACATTTTATTGAATCAAATAAGTTAAACCGTGTAAATGAGAGTCGAATACAGAATATAATCTGATGGCGAATTTAGAGAACTAATGTTTATCTCGATGACTAATCTGAAACTGGAGCTGGTATGATGTTGGGGATTCCTTTCGTAAAGACCAACTGTGGAATCGGATAAGAAATGTGTGTGACTGGCCATGCCAGACAAAACTGCTTTTGTTGCAAGACAGTCTCGTGCGCTAAGACAGACCAATGCACTTTTATAGAATTACGTAAGTCCCTTCCTCCCCCCTCCTCCTTCCTAGTCTAGTCAGATGAAATCAAGGATGAGACTTAGAAGCAGTCGTGGGCGCTTTCCTTCGTATCCCGTTTCTTAGATGTGTTCATCGCGGAACATCGTCTGTCAAACACATGGGATGCTCTTAGGTTGTGGATCCAAACAAAACCTACAAATACAGGGTTATATTAGCGAATGAATAGAAGATGGTTATGGAATGTTGTACTGTACTACATTTGATGTGTTTACTTTCTGGTATTATTGTACTGTATTTTAATAATTTGCCTGCTGTGACCAATCCAAAGCAGGAAAAATATGTCAAGAAAGCTGGTACTGGGGATCGAACCCGGGTTCTTCTGATTACGAGTGTGCTTGCCGTGTTATTTATCGGGAGAATCCGAGTTTGATCCTCGGTGTTGGGATTTCTGACTAAGGTTTTCCGTGAGGTGTACTAGACAAGTGCTGGGATGATACCTAGGATAAGGCATAGGCCGATCCTACCTCTTTTTGTTATTTTTTATCTATACAGTGTAAAACGGGCATTTAGCTGTCTCTGGAGTTCTTTAAGTAAGTAAATAATGGAAAGATTAATTCAGTTGAAGACTGATATTTGTTTAGTAGTACTATATTGCCTATCCACTTATCATTAAAGTGCAAGCCCATTGATGCCTATATGTGAAGTAATCATTATGGTAAGTACAGTATTTTATAAATACGTTCTCCTTTATGTCAGGTTCTAATATATTGAATGGTCGTCAGCACTGGCGTAACTAACGGGCCCGCAATCCGGAGGGAGGGGGGGGGGATCCGGTTGAAAGGAGCCTACTTACGAAGCTTAGTTTTGAAGTTCAGTAACTTGTGGGTTCCATTCTGGTTTGTTGAAGGGAGGCCCACACGCCCTTAGTTACGCTACTGGTCGTCGGAGACAAGTATCTAACAAGTAGGTTTTTATTTAGTCATTAATTGTATCTTGTGCGTAGCGAAACTTGTACATACGTGGTGCAAAGGAAAGCGAGACACCTAGATTTTTTTCTTAAATGGTTGATGGCGGTGTTGTTTGTTGTTTCTCTCCCGAGACATTTTCTTGTGTAAGAAGTTATCGTCTATTTGGAGAGAAGAAAATGGTATTGCATATTATGCTTCCTTTATTCCAACATCATTCTAAACTCTTTAAGTCCACACCCATTCCAAATCAACCATTAATATATGTGCAATCCGACTTTTTTTTTTTTACCAACAACTTATCCAGTTTGTTTTAGAGACTGGAGGTAGACGAGAGGATTAGGTGTACAAATACAACTTTTTATATTATAATAAAAAGAGGAAGTCATTCGTGGTCTAAAACAGTCTACATTTGTAATTCATGCTATTCTAGGCTTACTAATTCTGTCTCTTGAGTTGATGTGATCGTATCAGCCATGGTCCCATTCCTAGAGGCACAGGTGGATTTCGATTTTCAGAATGTGGTGCTTCGCTGGTAGTTCTATAGTTCCCACTCGCGAACTCTTCATGTACAGTTTATGTTTGGAAATAGGCATCAGAATGCTAAAGGAAGGACTAAAATTGTTCTCATTTGAGACCTTTCTTGTTGGGACAAAGAATTATTTTAAAAGCCGAAACGAGTACACTTGGAATTTTAATGGGTGTGTAACTTAAACGAACTGTGTGAGCTCTGAATTCACTCAGAGCTACTTTTATTGTATGTGTGAGGTGGGGGAGGGGAGGGGGAGGTCTTTTGCATGGGTTGTTCAGGGAATAATGTTGGGTAGTGATGATCAATTATTTTTTGGTAGATGATCAAGGCTGACAAATGCGTATCCGTCATATTCGTACATAGATGACAATTCCTTTTTTGGTCACTATTGAAGGGGACAGTGGAACGCTGATCTCTCGATTGAGAGTCGAGTGCTTTGTCAATTGGGTAGGGCATTTTTGTACCAAAGAAATTGCCATATATTTCATTGATACTTCATAATTTACAAAATGTTTATCAGTATAAGTATCCAAAAATCTCAGCTTTCGACACAACAGAGTCAGGCAGGTTGATCTGAATCCAGAATATTTGAATTTATGGCCTTTACCCAACTTTGACTAAGGCCCAAAGCTGAATCGAGAGGAATATATCAGATGCTCAGAATTTTGTCAGACTTTATCGCCAAAATACCGGACAGCGATCCAAGGACCGAGGTTCGATTTCCTGCTAGCATGGCGTACAACTTTTCTGTGCGTTCAAGATATTTATACATGAAGGAAACGTATGCCTAATCCTCTTTTATTGCCTCATTTACTCGACTGCAAGACATTACTTTGAAGGCCATTCATTCATTATTGCTGTAAGTTTAATAAGGCAAATGTGCCGTATGTAAGTGAAGTTATTCGACGATATATCACTAGAGAAACAGCTTACTTAATTAATTACTGTCCAAACAACATGTCATGTAAATATTAACTTCCATATTTACACTTCCATCAAAAAACTCTGTTAAGCTACATATTGGGAGTCCTTCCAGGATTTTTCCTGGAATGTTCGTGTGCATTTCTTTAATTGTATTCGCTTAAAAAATAATAATTGGGAAACATTACGTCTTTAGAGAGTATTTTGTTATATCACGTTTCTGACAGTTCTGTTTTATTTTCTGTGGACTGGTCCTTGTACAGAATGAAAAACTTCATCGAGGGTTCAGAATGTGCGCATTCCACTTATGCGTTTTCTTCTAGAAGTGTAGACGGAGCTTGCGCAATAACAGCAGAAATTCAGTGTTTTAAGTCAGTTGCAGTATCAAATTTTAGCGAGCAATATTTCATTGTGATTAAATTCTGCATGTGAGCCAAAGTGGGCGTCATTTTTGGAATTGAATTGAATTGTTATTAACGTCCTAAACGAGCTGGTGAGGTTCTAAGGACGGGACCTACAGTTTTTGGTAAAGTGAGCTCCTAACCACTCCGTTCAATTTACCCCGGCGGGAATAGAACCCGTGATCACAGCACGGAAAGCGATCGTGCTAACCTCTCGGCCACCCCGAGGTCCCTCACTTTTGGAGTTAGAGATATGAGTGCGTTGCGCGAGTCAAGTGTCGTTGAGCTACTGTACTACCACGACGTACAACTCCTTTGTAAGTTTTATAAGCGTAGTATTTCAGTGTATATATAGAAATGAACGAGTAAAGTGTATTGCTGTATGTGATAAACGTAAGGATTGATCCAATTAAAATTACCACAGAAACAGTGGAAAGTTACAGGAACTCGTATTAAATCAAATGGTGAAAGTTGCAAATAAAGTATTACATGAAGTGTAAATTACCAAATTGTTCAAAATACATTGTGTTTTTTGAGTTTTTCATTTTAATATGTCTGTATACTTGACTTTATTGCAGTCTCTTGAATATTGATAACAAAGATCAAAATGTAGGCTTGGTTGAATTTTTGAATTTTAATTTATTTATCAATCTATGGCTCAGGCTGGGATGGGGTAAGGGGAAATATAGGCACATAGGAAGAAGTCGGCCAGGGCCTAAGTTGAAGGTATCATCCCGGCATTAGCCTGGTATGACTGAGGAGAAGTCCTGGAAAAACTTCAATCAGGATGGTCGGCCGCCGATATCGAATCAAGTATCTCCCGATTGCTAAGCCAGCATCCTTACAAACTGAACTACGACCGCTTAGTGTCTATGGCTTGGTGCTAAAAGGTCCAATCTCGTATTATAAATATATAGGAGATTGGTCCTTGTAGTATCAAGCCACGGCGTTGAGTTAATACTGGATGTAAAAAGGTGGTTTATCTCGGCAGTGAGAAATTTTATAAGTGGAGAGGTTAATGTTTCTCTCTTTCAACGTAATTATTATGAGTATTGTTTGTACTCTCTTTTCGTTTTTATTTATTATATTTATGGGCCAATCAGGCAACTATGCCTAAGCTCACTGCGTGTTTGAGGGATGAAGTTCCTCAACGAGTACTCTTCTGGATGAAAGTAAGTTGGCCCAGGCATTTGTCTAGGTGCCATATTCGGTGAAACTGAGGACAACTCTGCAAACTACAGTCTGTAAGTGAGGCAGTACGATTCGAACGCATTGCCGTTTCGTTGTTTTAAGGAATAAACATCATACTGGGATTAACCACACATGTATGCTTTCTCTCCGTTACCACAACAATCTGTATCAACTTAAAAGTATTATTAAGAATTGGGTGTTCTGACATTAAGAATGCATGTTCTAACTTTATAAGAAAAGGCTTGCCCAGAATCTTTCACGTGATCCAATCAAGCTTTGTAAGGTTGCTCATATCAACATAAAAAGTGATACATAAAGCAACGAATAACATTGAAAGAACAGTTTTAGACGTGTGCTTCATTATTTCTAGATTACTACAGCGTAACAGTCAACACTGATAAAGTTTATTTACACGAAGCGTGGCACTCCTACGTAGAAAAGTTGAAATCTCTTTGTAAATAGAATATTATTTAGTTGTATCATTTTTTTTATTCATAATTTATATTATTTCTAACCTATTATTAATGTAAACATTTACTCAATTATGTACACATCCTGCCTCTATTGACTCATCGTACCAGAAGGTGGTGCCATAGCACACCGATATAGCCGCCATATTGTTCATTTTATCATTTATTACCATTAATATGCATGGCACCTGGCAAAAATTATTAACAACTACCAGTCTGTATTTTTTTAAAATGAGTGATGGTTGTGGTTAAGTTCATAAATAACAAACACACACACATTGAACACTTTTTATTTATTACATACAAGTATAAAACGCACATTTGACATTTATTCGTGGCCTGAAGAGGAAGCGTATATCTTCGAAATGCATAGTCGCAAATCGATAATAATTTGAGAATTTTCCACGTCACGGTGATTTATGAGATTGGTTTAAAGAGAAAGGGAAAAGACTTTTATTAAAAAGACCATCATGAGCAGAGACAGGAAGATATTCAGGTAGGCCTTTTATATAATTACTTTTAGAAAATTGTATATCGTGACACGTCGTGTCTACATAGTGAATAAAAAAACTGTAATTGTGATACTGTTATTGAATTGAATTGTTATTAACGTGTTACACGAGCTGATGAGCTTCTATGGACGGGGTCTACAGTGGGCTCCGAACCCCTCCGTTCTTCCACGAGACTTGAACTCGTGACCCCATGCACAGAAAATAGGCGTCATTTGAATGAACCGGGGGCCGAAGAGAATTTTATTCATTCTATTCACATTAGGAATCATTAGATCACTGTGCACGCTGGAAAGAGAATACTTTTCATTATCTGCGTGCAAAATTCACAAGAACACGAATGAATTATACCGAGCGGCCGGAGCTTAGTTGGTGGTTCGTTCGCTGGCTTCGCATACAGAACATCCTAGAACCTTCGCATACAGATCCTTCTGCTGTCCTAGCAGAGTGTTTTCCAGGATTTTTCAAGTTACACCAGGCTAATTTTGAGGTAGTACCTTCAGCCTAGACTTTGGTTGACTTTTCTACATCCTGTCTCCTACCCTATCCCGGCCTGATCTAAAGTTGCCTAAAGGCCATAAATAAAATTGGAATTTAGTGGGTGACTAATAAAGCCTTTATACTAAATAGTCTAATATTGAATTTTGAAATAAAACTGTAGTGAACATAGGTCGAAATATGCTTCATACAGGAACTCTTATTGGCATTGTGCTCACTGTCTAATAACTTGTGAAATGCATTTGTCTTGACTAAGCGGCCGTGGTTTAGTGGTAGAGCGTTGGTTTAGAATTCGGGAGGTTGTGGGTTTGATCCCAGCGGCCGACCATCCTGACTGACGTTTTCCCAGTTTTTTTCCTGTCACATTAGGCAAATGCTGGGATGGTACCTTCAGCTTAGGCCCTGGCTGACACCTTCACTCATCCTTCCTCTCCATCTACCCCGGCCTGAGGCTTAAATGCCTAAAGGCCATAAAAAATCCAATTCAGATCCGCATTTGTGGCGAGAATCTACCGAAGAAGTAGTGTTCACTAAATTGTATGATACTTTCTTAGTCTCAATTTCTGTGGTGTTGCCAGAATATATTTTCAAATACGTCCAAGTGCTCTTCGTCGGGCGCACAGAAAGTAATGAGTAAAGTAAGAAAGTGTAGAACTGAAGTTTGTACTGTGTTTATATGGTAGCGAATTTTTGTGTTTGCTATTTGGACTTCGGAATTAATAAGGAGGATTTTCTCGTAGTACCTGAGGAGATTCTCAAGAAAAGGTGGGACTCTGTGTTCCGTGGCCAAGTGATATGGTCGCGGAATTCTGATCAGCTGTATAGGATCACGGGGTTTTGAAACCTGCTGCTGCCAATACCGAGTAAGGCTTCCCAGAATCCGCCCCCCCCCCATTTTACCGTACAAACGTTGTCTTGGTACATAGGCAAACACTCTGGTGGCTACTTTCCCTTCCCTGTCCGCAAAAGAGTTCGCCGAGGAGTTTTCCCTCATACGTGAGACGGGCTTAGGTCAGTTACTTGTCTGGGCCGTAAGTGTAAGCTAAAATAATTAAAAACGAAAATTGAGAAGTAGAGATTCTCTATATTGGAAAACAATTACAAATATAATTTGAAGAACAGCATCTGGTCTTTGCATAGATGGCAGATCTCCGGAACTTCAGGAGCTCTCGACCCTCCCGAAGTATCAATTGCACCTCGGCGTGGTTCTGTCCCGGATTCCACCCGAAGCCGTTTATCACCTTCCATATAAAATTTAATATCATATGTTACTTTCGTTGTAAAACGCAGTTGGATTCTAGTGCAAACATATGTATATGCACAGGTTTACACGACTATTCTGGAAAGTTGATGACTCAAAGGTCCCTAGGCAATATGAACTAATCAGTTTACGCATGGGATTGAAGTTAACTTCCTACAGACTTAGGTGAAAGTTAATGTGGATTTTGAACCACTGTATTGATTTTGTCTGTCGGTAATCAAACCCACCACGTGTGTGCTTTTTGGTTTAACTTAAGTGATGGGTAGCTGTGAGCAGCAGTCAGATAACATCCTAAGTCCGTTACATGTCTGAGCGATGACGTCCCTTAGCGAGAATTTTCGTTGGGCAAGGTAGTAGAAAGTAAGGGCAGGTCATTTTTGTTTATATACCATACCAGCATTCACATGGTGAAACGAGAACACTTGAGTACTTCAGTTAGTATGGTCGGCAGCAAGAGTCGAATCCACGTTCTTGTCCAGTGTCGATCTGAAAACCGCAAACGTTACCACTAAATTTCAAATTGATCTGGCTAGATTTTTCTTGAATGCATTCATCATATAGGACGTGAAAAGTGAAAAGTTCATAGACAAATTTGTCGTTGTGATCGGGACTCGAACCCACACCCTTACAGTTGCCGGTTGGGTGTTTTAACCATTACGTTACCACGGCATGTTCAATTTTCTGTGTGTATAGATTATTCCTCGCCGCTCAGTTCTTATTGCTGTTGGCTCTTAAAAAAAGAGTACACCCATAAAATCGGAAGAAAATCTAATAAAAATATAGGAGTAGGTGGTATTCCTTAACCGTGCAAGAGGTTCAAATGAAAAAATGCACAGAAAGATTGGTCGTCATCTTAGCGGGGAATCAGACTTCCAGTCTGCTGATTGCCTGTTGAGCGATTAAAGTATGGATCCATTTGCAGAATGATTCATCAACAAAGTTTCTACAAGGAGTAGAATTCCAGTGCTTTCGGCAGCAAGAGAATAGGGCAGTTCAGCCGAGGTCCGAGAGAAACATCAAATGTACACAATTTGGTTGTGTCGCGTGTAGACTGAATCAGATCAGTAGCACGATTCCTCCTTCCTGGGCAGGTGAAATGAACGGCTACATCTGTAGGGAGTCAATTACGATTTTTTTAAATTATTTTTTTGTCGACCGTGAAAATATTTCTGGTACTTTGATTTTTGGCTAATGGTACCAATTCAGTATTGCATTTTTTAAGGACTTCTTTCGAATTTCTATACACATACGTACAATGTATATACTGTTGTGAACACCTTGGTACACATACAGCCTTCATCCTTTTTTTAAAGTAGATGGGGTAAGTTTCATCAAACTACTCTCATCCTCACGTCTTCACTTGACACACACACTCACGTTTTCAGTTCACCTTCAGGTCTTCTCGAAAGTACTTTGTACCTGAATATTTTTTTATTTATTGTTAATCGCTATTCATGTCTTTTTATAACATAGCTGTGTTTACTCCTTTAAGGTTAGTTTAAAGGAACTGTCTCTAACGAAAGGTGGTAGCACTCCCTCCGTATTTGTCTAATGCATTTATTTTTGTTGTGCGAAATGTTAGTGTTGCTCCTACAAATTCAAACTTAAGGGAATTGTTTTCGGCTAGTATTTTGTTTCTGAGACGCTAGATGGAATTAGCATCGACCACGGACTTCAGAGTTCAGACTTCCAGAGAAGAAAGTCCATAACCATTTGAAGAGTTCTAATCCTGCTGATTTTTTAAAATTATTTTTTGTTCATTGTTGAAATCGCTTGATTGTTGTGAATATCCAAACCTACAGCAATAAACCTATTTCAGCATGAACAAAAAGAAAAGAACAAATCGGCATAGATAGAACTGTTGAAATAGTTAAGAACTTTCTTCTGTAAAAATTTGAAATCTGTTGGGCTTGAATTTGTAGGAGCAGTACTGGACTTTCGTAAGTATATAAGATATATACAGGGGTGGTGCTGTCATCTATCTTTAGAGATCGTTGGTTTACACTAACCTTAACAGCATAATATCTGTGGTGTAGTTGTTTCGGGTGATCAGCCAGGGAAATTCTGTTGGGTTCTCCAACGTTTCGGGAACAGAAATTTATATCATTTTTGGGGTGCAAAGGAAGGCAGCAGTGAAGGTGACAACCTCATAGAGAAAAACCCAGTAAGTGAGACTTGGACCCAGTAAGCTATAATAATCTGTAATTGGCCAGGAAATTCGCGAAATCTTTTCACGCGGATTACCCCAGCCAGTTGCGGATTGTTAGTCAATCAAAAACTCTATTTCCTACCCAATTATAGACACAGACATCCAAGTTTTGCTCACTTGATTTTGCTGTACAGCTGTGGATAAAAGTTTGGACATATGTGTAGAAAGAATATTTTCCAAATTTGCACAGATGTCTCTCCTGTGTGTAACATCTATGAACAAAAATTAAAATGAGAATTAAAACTAGGGAACTATACAACTTTGTGGGATTTTTTTTTTACTTAAAACTTTTTGCCAACGAGATATATATATATATATATATATATATATATATATATATAGAGAGAGAGAGAGAGAGAGAGGGTGTCCCATTTTAATCAAATCACTGTGAAATATTGCAAAGCACTGAAAGAAAATACAACAAAAAGTGTGCTGTGGAATATGTACCGACAGAGGAAGACAGCCTTCCATTCATAATGGAGTTATGTCACATACACAGTGCATCCACCTCAACACAAACTTATATATTTTCAAATGGGATTAAGGTTCAATATTTTCGGAGGAGATAGTATAAGTTATGATAAACAAAAAAGTTTGCATGAACATGGTTCGAATTCTGCTTCGTTTTGGAGATACGGTGATTCCAACTTGAAGCCCAAAATCAACGGCTAGCAATGCGAAGAAAATAAATAATTCTCAATTAATCAGAAACGACCCATTCAATAAAACATTCATTTGTGGAAATATATTTGTAACAACATGGTGGATATCAGGATTGAAAACACAATGTCACCAGGTTGTCAGTGTTGCCCACCCGGTATAACGTTTAATTTTTCAAATTGCACTACGTTGTATTATTAGGTATTTGGTATCCTCTAGTGATGATAGACAACATACGTAAAGCACACATCGCAGTGTTGCAAACTGTGGAAAAGACAAAGGTTTTCACGATACAAACTACGTAATTCCCTAGGATATTTCATCCACAGTTTGTAACACTGCGATATGTGCTTTACGTATGTTGTGTATCATCACTAGAGGATACCTAATAATACAACGTAGTGCCATTTGAAAAATGTAAATGTTATACCTGGTTGGCAACCCTGACAAACTGGTTACATCGTGTTTTAAATCTTGATATCCACCATGTTGTTACAAACAAATTTCCACAAATGAATTTTTTATTCAATGGGTCGTTTCTGATTAATTGAGAATTTTTCATTTTCTTCGCATGTTAGGCGTTGATTTTGGGCTCCAAGTTGGAATCACTGTATCTCCAAAACGAAGCAGAATTCGAACCATGTTCATATAAAGTTTTTGGTTTATTATGACTCATACTATCACCTCCGAAAGTATTGAACCTTCATCCCATTTGAAAACAATATAAGTTTGTATTGATGTGGCAACACTGTGAATGTGACATAATTCCATTCTGCATGGAAAACTGTCCCCCTCTGTCGGTACGTATTCCACAACACACTTTTTGTATTTTCCTCAGTGCTTTGCAATATTCCAGTGGTTTAATTAAAACGGGACACCCTGTATATAAATATATTCAAATATCACCTTCTTTAGCTAAATATCAGGATAGTATTTTCCACAAAAGTACGTCATGTTATTGCACTGTAAATAAACGAATATATACGACATTTCAATGAATTTTTATTTTTGCAATAATAAAAGTGATGTATAGACTTGCGTGAAAACTTTTGTCCATGGCTGTACATATCGTCACCTTCTTCCCTTTTCGTACTTATCCTCACGATAAGAATGCTGCTCATGAAACGTTAGAAAATTATCAGGAATCCACGTACTCAGACCAACTATTGAGTTATATCTCCAACAGAGGCGATTCTTCCACGTAGGAATCGAGGAACTTGCTACAGTCAAAGTAACCATATTTAATAAAATTATAATAAAGGTTTCTCATGAAAAAGGAAGTTAAGGTATGAAAAATGCATGTAGAGAATTTTGTTCAATGTGAAATGACAACATTAAGTCTCGGGAAATAATGTGCTAGCATCTAGCGGCAAGAGATCAGGATATAGTCGATTTGAAAGAGTTACATTTCCTACACTTTATAAAAACCACGAATCGCTACTGATTCTCCAGGAAAGATTTAGTTCCTGTTTCATAATCATTTTTTGCTAAGTGCGGTATGTGAACCTGCCATACTAAGATTTTATCAATCGACATGTGCACAAAGATCGAGCGTATTAACTTTTTTTTTTTCACTTTCAGTTTTAATTCCGGGCTTATTTATAGATGTCCTTCTTAGTGTGTGTGTGGTGAAATTATAACGATTACAACAGTTTAATTTATGGTGGTTTGAGTACTCTGCAGACCACATATACCGAACGTAGGTCGTTAAATCTCGTATAAATGGTGTAGTTAAAATATCAAAGACTACGTCATATCCACACCCCTTCTCTAATGAGTAACTATTTTGCGTGTGCCGAAACTATTTTGTTCTCAGGTGGTTGCATGGTGACTGATGTTCTTCAAGGTTGAGGATGGTATTGAATGCTCTGTATGCACCAAGCACATCGGAAAGTGGTAAGCGATTATATGTGGTGGAGGACATACATTTGGTTGTTAAGTCTTCTTGGGGAATTGTCATTAACACGTTCTGTAGACAGTACTCTCGGGGCATGTCTTTAACTGAAATCAATCTCTGGGGGAAAAAAACTAGTGCTTTCGATCGGGTTTTACTAACATGACCAGGGTACTTCGGTTAGTTGCACTGCTTTGCTTAGTTTACTTTAATGTACTTTTACAGGCTTTCTTATTATCAATATTTTATTAATGGTCGTATACGAGGGTCGTTGCAAAAGTCATGGCAACTATTTTTTTTTCGAAAATGGTGACGAATAAAAAAATTCTGAAATATGCAAATGGAAGGTTAGTTCATATGTAAACATTACATGTAGGGAGATAGAGGAACACACACACACCGCCATAAAGATATAGCACGAGAAAAAAGAAAAAAATTGTGTCGTTTCAAAGGTGTTTACTGTCAATTGCAACAGTACACAATAGTACAGGGCAGGAACACGTACCGGTGACATCTTAGAGTCCCTCGAAGTAGTCTCCCAAAGAAACCATCACACACTGCCATCGCTGTGGAAGACGCCGCAGTTGACAGTAAAACACGTTGGAAACGACAATTTTTTCGTCTTTTTTCTTGTGCTAGATCTTTATGCTGGTGTGTGTGTTCCTCCATCTCCCTACATGTAATGTTTACATATAAACACCTTCCATTTGCATATTTCAGAATTTTTTTATTCGTTACCATTTTCGAAAAAAAAAAAATTGTTGCCATGACTTTTGCAATGACCCTCGTATACATATATAATACACATGCGTGATTAGAGTATCAATTATGTGTAAAATATTGCATTTCTATAAAACAGCATGCGTCAAAGAAAACATGACGAAACACTAGGCGAAAACAGAAGTTAAAAATTACGCTCCTGAGAGAAATGAGACTAGTAAAACAATTCCCATGTAAATCAATGGAAAGGTCATACCAAGATGGCGAGGGTGATCTACATCGTTAAACGATTAGAGCTCTACGTGGAATATGATTCCTGTTTTGGTGATAGGGTGTAACTTGATAGGAGTTTATTTTGAGGTGTCATAGGCTGCCTACATCAAATTTTATTTTGCCTATTCTGCCTCTTTTCAATGTATAGTGCCTATAAATGCATATATTTATGAAATCTGAAATAATTTTCTACAAATAGTTCCATTTCCATATAGAGATGCAAATTTCATTACGAGGAAAACGTACACACACAAAAAATGTAAAATTACAATACATACAAATACAATTCGTCCAAAACATCTACACTATAGTCACAGTGCTCAGTTCGAAGAATTTTCACCTGATTTATAAGAGTACTCTTGTTTTCGCTTATTTTATGTTTCCATAAGATTTATTATAATGCCCGAAACTTCAGAAAACAAAAAGGTTCCTTTAAAGAAATTCAAAATTATACGTAGTTTAGGAGCTACAGTAGCTCAAAATTACGGCGGCATGGCCATAAATGACGTCATATCTTGACACACGATGACGTGGGCAATGTTTATGATTGAAAGAGTGGCGCATAGACAGGTTTCGCAACGTAAGAATTTTGGTGTCAAGGACTTAAATGATTTAACAGTGAAAGCATTTTATATAAATCTGAGTATACACATGTGGCCCTTCGACAAAAGTCCGTGAATTAATGCTTTAATATAATTTCAAGTTGTTGTTGTTGTATATCAGTTAATTAATTTTCTTCTGTTAGGATTTAACATTTGTGTGCTTTTTTTTCTTCTTTTTGTTTTGCATAAACATCATCCAGTAGAATATAAGCAGTGTAGTACTTGTCCGAATTTCAACGTTTGTGTGTGGTGCATTATACTTGAACTGATGTAAAAGGAATGGGGAGAGTTCTTGGACTTTTATTCAATCTACCATCTCGGCATTTTCCTGGTGTGACCAAGGGAAAACAGATAAACCTCAGTCAGGATGTCCAGTGTTGTAATTTGAATCGATACCTTTCGATTACGAGGCGTCTGTCAACTTCTAGATGCGTCGTAGTGACCAATACGACCGTCGGCAACCCACCAGGAAATTTGTCAAACCGGGGCTCATTAGTTTGGGTGGACTGTTGTATATTTTGCTTCATAAACGACAGTAGTATTAAGATGCAACGCTGAATTATGTTCCTAAGAAATTATAACGCATACCGGCCAAGTTGTAGCGCATTCAGAAACTCACTTCTCAAGTCTTCTGTTGGTAATATCGCACCTAAGTCGCACTCACAATATTACTGTCGATCAAGACTTGCAACATCCTACACCATCAGTCTTAGTGAGTAAGAACGAAGATTTTAAAGCATAGTTTTGTAAATCTGTTCTACCAGTTATCTGCTTCTTGTTTTACACGTGACAGATTTTTATTTACTGTTTAGTTTCAGATGTGATAACTTATTATTTGGTCTTAGTTCGTTGATTTTATACATAGTTTCACACTTTCACCTCAAGTTTTTAAAATTATTGTTTGTCGTTGTGTGAGGAATCATTATTTGTTTACTTGTTTTGCTTTGTAATTGCCATGCTTCCTATTGAAATTTCTTTCAACTTTAGCAGACAGATGTTGGGATGGTACTTATAATTAAGGCTACTATTTTCTTTTCGTCCTGAGTGTGCTGTAGTGCCAAAAACAACAAGTTTTCGAAACACAGTTAATTCTAAAGTCGACAGGAAATCGAGATATGGGTCACCAGAAATAATTTGAGTCTTCATTTCCGTCGCTCTTCAAATTCACAAGAATTGGACGCATTGTTTCAAAGATTTCTTTTATATTCCAACTTCTTCTTACTACTAATACTATTACAACAAGGTAACCAAAAAGTTTTTGCTGTTCTAGAGCAGTGATAAAACAAAGAGCAATACAGTGGACGGTACGTACCTTTAGGTTTCGAAGTAGGCTCCATCTGCATCCAACACCTTTTGCCAACGTTCCTGCAGCTGCACAATACCCTGGTGATAAAAGTCGGTGGTCTTCGAGGCAAAGAAGTCCGTTTGTGCGTTCCGCAGGTCTTCCTTATTGGCGAAGGATCTCCCACGGAGGTGGTTGTCGAGGGAATTAAACAGGTGGTAATCTGTTGTCGCAAGGTCCGGTGAATGGCATGGCACAGTGTCTCCCAGCCAAGTTGATGAAGGGTTTCCCGGGTCCTCTTTGCCACATGTGACTTGGCATTGTCGTGGAGAACCAGCACACCCTTCGATTCACCAATGCCGGCTCCTTCTGCCGCAGTGCACCCTTTGCAACTACTGTGAGTAGAGGTCAGCAGTGATGGTCTTACCAGGTGGAAGGAGCTCGTAATGCACCACTTGGCGACAGGTTCACCATACAGAGAGCATAACCTTTCGTTGGTGCAGAGGTGGTCTTGAGGGTGAGGAACAGGGTCACGTGGCGACAACCAATGTCTGGTACGCTTTGGAGTGTCATAGAGGATCCACTTTTCGTCACCAGTGAGCAGCCGATCAAATATGGGTGTGTTCAGGTGCCGATTGAGCAAGGACCAGCAGGCTGTTACTCGTTGTTCCTTGTTGGCTGTCGACAATGTGTGGGGAACCCACTTCCTTAACCTGTATGACTTCCCTAACCCATGCAGGTGCAGTCTGACTGTTTCAGCAGAAACAAGGAACCTTTCTGCAAGTTCATCACACGTTAGACCACTGTCCTCCTCGACGGCTGCTTTCAGGGCCCCGTCATCCAACACATGTGGTCGTCCACTGCGAGGTTCATCAGCAAGGCTCACATCCCCTGAATGGAATTTCTGGAACCAATGCCTGGTGGTGCGTTCGTTCACGGCATTCTCACCAAATACCTGGCATATGCAGCGACTTGATGCGGCAGCTGACAGGCCCACTTTAAAGTCATACAACAAACACATGCGAACAAGCTGCTTCCATACCTCCGTTTCTCATTTACACTGGGCGAGCTATGACTGCTGTGTGTGTGTGAGTACCGTGCCTGTATTTACTGAAGGTCGACGGTCAGACTAACTCCTGATCGCTTGGTAGGCACGTGCATCAGTTCGTTTCTTCTCTGTGAGCGCATGATTAATGGGACGTCAAAAACGGCAAAAAAAAATTTTGGTTACCTTGTACTCCTCCTCCGCGTGAGGGTGAGGATCATGGACAAGCCATTTATACAAACCAGCAACTTCCGATGTGCCCATGGTCACTGCATTACATCGCAAATTTAGAGCTGTGTGTAACGCTGCGCTTGAAAATTCACGAGGTTTGAAAAATACCAATCCGCCATCAGATGCTGGTCTATAAGACTAAAGGCACTGTATGTTATATTTGAAATATCTCTCCGCTTGCTTAATTCTACTGCTGTGCATACTAGTTTTCCTCATCTTCATCGCTTTGCTAATTCTAGTTGCAACTATATAGCTGTAGTATTCTTGGTTAGGAGAATTCAGTTGAGATCCATATTCGTCCAAAATACATGAGAAACGGGTTAACCGATGATACGGTTCATTAATAATGATTGTTGGTATAATTACCAACCAGACTGTTTTCTTCAGCTTAATATATTTCCAGAGTTACAACTGGTATAAACATTTGAAACATGTAAAAGAAAAAAGTAGGTTTGTTCGTCATCGAACCCTGATCTTTTGCTCGTTGAACGAATGTTCTACCACAGAGTCAGTGAGGACTAAGTTGTGTGAATATTTTACATGTTTCAATCATGCATATGCACATAAATTGGTTCTGTCGCTGGTATTTGTCCGCCAAAGATGAGGTAGGGTTCAGTTCACGGTTTGTGCTGTGTTGAAAGGAATTAATAAGTTATAGTTCAGAGCTTGTACTTGGTCTTTAATTAATTAATATCAGTAAAGTACTTTACCTACACGAATAATTCTAGGAATACGTAAGGAAATCAACAAGATGCAATATGAGTTAGGTAAAGTGGGTTGCGAAAACATACCGAAGGGTTGTGTGGCAGTCACCGTGTCGTGGCGGAAATGCAGACTTTGGTGACAATGACTATTTTGGGAAGCTCATAGTGCCGTGCAGGATCAAGACGACGACGTACGTATAGCAGTAGATAATAATTGACGTGTCGATTGAACATCTTCCAGATTGGAACTTTCCACTGTCTTAAAATACAGTAATTGTATTGTGAAATATGTGCAGAAGTCATTGTGCACGGTTCAGTTGTTCGTCATTGAACGTGTGGAATGAAGACAAATCCCCCCTTTATTTTCTTCAGTTACCTTCAGGTGAGTGTGCCGACCTGGTAGCCGTGTGGGTTGGGGCACTAAGCCAGCGACTCTAAGGTCCCGGGTTCGAATCCTGGCTGGTGCATGGATATGAATTTTAATTAGCATCGGATTCATAGTCGTGACGGGCGGAAGTCAAAATTACTAAAAAATGGCCCATACAAAATAAAGTTTACTAAGTTTTTTTTTTTTTACAAAGTTTTAGTGAGTGCACATAACGGTGGTTTTAACAAATCGTCATTAATGCCCAGTTCATTAGAGTTTTCACATTCTGAATTTTACCCACAATGTCCATTGTAACAGACCCAGGCCTGTTCAGTGGTTGACATTGCGTCCTTCCTATTGGCACTCGGGAGGCACACGGGTTCGAGACCTGTTTCTGGCAATCCTGACTAGGATTCCCTTAGTTTCACCGGGAGAATGCCTAGATGGTACGTCGCCTAAGGCTCTTGCTGCTACCTTAACCATCCATTTTCCACCAAAGTGTTCGTCAAGGAATGCCATTCCTTGAAGTTAGGACGGAGTTAAAGCATGGATGCTATGCGCGTCTTTTAGTGGAGACGAAGTTAAATGAAACCATTGTAATAGGTAGTGTCAATTATTCATGGATGTAATAAACGAATGAATAGCGTAGAGAGGAACGAATCATAAGAAAGTTAATAAATTTCTTCACCGCGAATATTGATATAAATAACATTTTTAACTGCTTGCACTATTAGGTAATAACTATCTGTACCATAGATATTCAATTTTCTTGCACTCAAGACGAAATTTTTCGTGCCTTTTTTTTTAAAGACAATTACGAATTGAGTGTGCAGATAAACACGCAATAAGCTTGCAGTTTCTACAATTGATATTATTTTAACACAACCAAGTATTTTGTGATTATTTCTTCAATCGGAATATGGATCTTGATTGAGTGTGAAATTTGCTGTTACTTAATGGCTTGAATTCAGTAAATTGTCGTATATGATTTCAATATTAATTGGTAAGCGGTCTGTGGTTACAGCCTGTCATCCAGGAGAAGTGAACGGCAACGAATTCTGGAAAGATGGTGGCGAATCGTCAGGCAGCAGCGATGTAGGTCGAGAGGAGACAGACAGTTTCCCGACTGAAGTTAGCAGTGTAGGAAGCGGAGTGCATTTCACCGTTGGCAGCGAAAGGTAAGCACGGTTCGTACTTGCTTGTAAGCTTGAAACGTTTGTTTAATATTAGAATTTAAACTTTCAAAGGTCATTCAATGATTAAGTCCCTCCCTTAAGTATGACTTTGCTGCGTTAGGAGGCTGTGTAATTCAAAGCGTGTATCTTGTACTTACGTGTAATTAGTCTTCGTTGTTTTTGTGAATCTAACATAACAGGTTTTACGTTTCGAGTCCAACCTGGATTGTTCTTCAGGATCCACACGTAAAAATTACGTTTCTAGTCCAACTGGATGGTTCTTGAGGACCACGTAAAAATTACGTTTCTAGTCCAACTGAATGGTTCTTGAGGACCACGTAAAAATTACGTTTCTAGTCCAACTGGATTGTTCTTGAGAACCACACGTAAAAATTACGTTTCTAGCCCAACTGGATCGTTCTTGAGGACCACACATAAAAACTAAATTTCTAGTCCAACTGAATTGTTCTTGAGGACCACACGTAAAAATTACGTTTCTAGTCCAACTG